>CM025617.2:1483421-1499338 GCA_014621495.2 Entosphenus tridentatus | reverse complement strand
CGTTTCATTGGATGAATATTTATAGATTAATTACGTAATTATTTAATGCTGAATGACTCCATGAATGAATGTATGAATGCATCGATAGATAGATACATACGTGGATTAGCGAATGTATTAATATAGAAACGAATGAACGAACACACTTTAATGAATGAAAACATGACTTGAGACCATTCTATAATTTGACGACCGAATGCATGGGATGAACGAATGAATGGGACGAATGGGTGGGATGAACGTATTCATGATTTTATCAATTAAGACCATGTACAAATAGCACATTCCGGTAGAGCTGTTTGGTAGACTTTCGTATTTTCATCGCCTTAAATCGAATACCAAACAATAACCATGATGAACAATAACACGCCGATCATGATGATGAATTCATGATCATGATGATGATCGTGGTGATGAATTTACTGAATTATCATGATGATGAATTCGTGATCATGATGATTGATTTATGATCATAATTATGATGAATTCACGATCGTGATGATGATCATGTGAATGTATGTTCATGATGATGACCATGATGATGCAGTCATGATTCTGATATTAATCGAAAACGTCTCATCTATTGCACGAAGGAAACACAAATTATATTTAAAACATAAAAAATACACGAATGCGCGCAGGTGCATAGCGATTCGTACATGTAGACACGCACACATCGTGACACGATGTCTTAATCCAGCAGTGGATTCACGGATAAGCACTTGCAGGAACATGAGTAACAACACTCGGTCGCGTTGCTGTTGATGTTGTTGTTGTTGGTCACACACTGGTACTCATTTAAGGTCGAGTCGACCTAGGGAAGGCCCAGGAGCGTTTCAAACACTCGCTGCCACTGTTATCGGCCGTGAGCAGGATTCGAACTCGGGTCGCCGGGTTCGTAGCGCAGCGCAGCGCTCACCCCCCCCCCCCCACACAAAGACAAAGATTCCCCACGTAGCCTGGACTGGACGTAGGGGCAAGTGCTGTTCGCGAGCAGCACCAATGAAGGCCGGCACGGCAAACGAGGGGGTGGTGGGGGGGTGACCAGCAATTTGTCTCCCTCAACGTTTGCTACACATCGCACCAGCTTAGCCATTGTTGAGGCCGAGTCGACCTAGGGGAGGTCCGGCACCGTTGCAGACCGGACGATGATCGTGGCCGGCTGCGCGAAGGGAGAGACGCGGCGCGCGCTCACAGACAGCTCATGCCATGCATCTACCATGCATCTACCATGCATCTAGCATGCATCTACCATGCATATACAAAAACACATACGGACCATAAATCCACCATATACCGTACATAGCCAACCGTGCTAATCGGAGGTGTGGGGAAAGATAACAAACTAACACACTAACAACACAACAACACTCCCAATTACGTCTCCTCATGTGCCTCGTTTAGTGTACTCTACTATACACGCGATACGCAGTGCAACAGACACACACGTCACTATGATTCAACATTTATTTTTTATTGTCGATCAAATCATGTAAATAAAATGTGTGTCGTAAACCCTCCTCCACCCGACACAGCAATCTGAACACCCCACCCAATAATAAAGCGATGCAAGTATGAATGATACATCTGTCACGACAGTCCTCACTCCGTGTTAAACACATCTGCCTTGCACACCCTAGAGGGTTCAGAAAATATCATTTTTTTTATTTTTTGTATTAGCGGTAACCGCGTGACAAAAAAAAAACGGTTACCGGTTTAGCCGAGACAGAAAGGTAGCAAGCCGCCGCCGCTGCTGCAGCCGCTGCGACAGTGGTGGTGGCATGAACAGCAGCAGCAGCAACAGCAGCAGCAGCAACAGCAGCAGCAGCAACAGCAGCAGCAGCAACAACAGCAGTAGCAGCAGTAGCAGCAACAGCAGCAGCAGCAACAGCAGCAGCAGCAACAACAGCAGTAGCAGCAACAGCAGCAGCAACAACAGCAGTAGCAGCAGCAGCAACAACAGCAGTAGCAGCAACAGCAGCAGCAGCAACAGCAGCAGCAGCAGCAATAGCGTGCGACTTGCACTCCGGAGTCACCGGTTATATTCCATCTCCCGGCACGGCAGGGGGGGTAGCAAGTTTTCTTACCCCCCCCCCACTTCCCACCCCCCTTCCCACCCACAGCCGGTGGTGTAAGCGGGATTGGTGGGGTGACGTGAAAGTGCCCCCACCCTCTTCCAGACCAACATTCCAGTGGAACCGGTGACCGGTTCCCGACTCTCCGAACCGGTTATCGAGTCTCATCCGACCGGTTATCGATAGTACACACAGCACGCACACAGCACGCACACGTACACAATGCCACACACATCGCTATGCGCCACACACACAAAGATCCCGCTGTGTAGCGGCACGGGGTGTTGGCGAGCACCTATTAAGGGCATCACCACACACACACACTGCGCCATGAAGATGCACACAATACAATACATCATATACAGCACATACATGGAAGACAAAGAACACCCGTATAGCCTTTACCGGACTTTTGGGGCAAGTGCTGTTCACAAGCAACCTACGAAGGCCGACACGGTACACGAGGTGGTGAGCGGCCAGCACCACGCCCGGCCGCCTTTGTCTCATTTGAGGCTGAATCGACCTAGGGGAGGCCCAGGACCCTTTCTGATAATCGTCACCGGTGTGAGCCGTCGGTGGGATATCGAACTCGGCTATCCCGGGTTCAGAGCGCAGCGCGCTAACCACTGCGCCACCGCTCCCCACACGACACTCTGGACACACACACACGAACCCTTCATAGTTAATAGGTGCTCCCTAACAATGCTTGCCTAACACCCCACCCCCCGCCCCCCATTCGCCAACGATCAAACCCCGTTTCCCCGTCTTGATATTTGTATTCCGCGTGTGGCTGTAAATCCTCGTAAAGCAGATACCGTATTCATCCTATTAACTGCTACCTCACTTTAAATCGAGGCATTACCGTATATTGCCGTCATGCTGACGACTGCTGCATTCATCTCGTGGCCTGGCGAGTGCTTCTAATAGCCCGAGCTTGCGTTCTGGAAGATGTGCATTGTTGTACTGCACTTTGCTTGATGTATGTCCTCCCGCGTCTATGTTACTTCCCGCCCTCAACCAAACCCGCACTTGACCGGCGTGGTGAAGTATGGTCGAATAATAAAGCCCACCGCCAATCCAGCAGTGGATGTATGGGCAAATTGTTGCACGAGTACATTGACTGAATGATTATTATTAGGGCACGTAGGGCAGGTGCTGAAACGGCTACTGGATAATTCAGTAGTGACGTCCTGCCAGCCAGCCAAACTTTTGTCGTAAAAAAAATGTGAGATTTAGGTGTTAAAACAAAGGATTTTTTTTTATAAACCACACCCCCATGCCCCCCCTCTCACAGCCCCCTCCTCCACCCATAATCCCCTCGCCCCCCAGTGTAAATGTTAATTGGTGACATTTTCAAAATCTGTCCGAAACATTGTTTTTGTATGCTGGTGTTGAGAAACGAAATCAAAACATTCGGACTAAAAAGGGTGAATGCACAAACACAAACGATGACCACCAAATCAATTGTCCGACGGTTCTATCAGACCCTTTATCACGATCGCTTTCCCCGTCGGCGTCGCCACTCCACGTGAAACGTTCCCCCAAGAATCGATGCGAAAGCAGTTTCAATCCTCCCCAAATTTAGTGTTTAAAAATGTAACATTATTTAATATATATATAATTGTCGAAGACATGCCCAGTGTGACATCATTCGTTTGTTTCGGGTTCATTTGTCGCTTAGCCCTCCACCACACAGCGACACAGTCAGGATGTCACGTGATGGGCAATCGTGCCACGATCGATTTGGTCCATCAGCATAGCCGGAAGAGGATGGATAGATGGATGTTGAACTTCCCAAACAGAATTCTGGGCAAATGTTGCCTAAGGATATTTCTCTGGAGATTAGATGCCAGCATCATCCGGTGATTGACTGAGAGCTCAGCTCTCGTCTTCCGCGTCTGTGCCGACGGTGTTTCCGTCACCATCCTCATCATCAACAAGAGGAGAGGAAATCCTTACCAGGTCAGGTCCACTGAACTACACAGCTCTTTATTCAGAAGCGATCTGGTCACAAATAATAGCTCAACGAAGTGGCTTATCGCGAGGACATTTATAGCAGCCAAATACTCCATAACGCGTGGTGTTGATTATAAATGTAGAGGTGAAAAAGCGGAGGAGCCGGAGAAAAATCCACGCGACCACGAGGAGAGAGACACGCAAACTACAAAAATACAGCAGCAGGCGTCAGGGTCGGGATCGAACCCACGAATGCCACCATCATGACCCAAAAGCCTCTGGTACGAGCGAATGAATCACTGAATAGATTTTTATATATATGTTATTATTAATATTGCATCCGAACATAACTTGAGCGTTTCGCGGCGAACACACACACATAGGTATGCAGATATATAAATGTATATATAAATATATATATAAATATGCCTTTGTGGTGAACGGATTTAATTTACTGCGGCAGGGGCACAGCTGAGGACTCGTGACGCGGTGCGGATGCGTGACACGCTGCGCCGGAGGAACGTGGAGTGAGAGTTTGTGTTACGTGTTTCATTGCATCTCGATGTTTAACATTCACAACGTAACACAAACCACACTCCCGCACAGACACCCGCTCGGCGGTGAAGACAAAGACAAAGATCGCCCGTGTAGCCCTTAACAAGCTGTTGGGGAAAGTGCTGTTCGCGAGAAGCACCTGTGAAGGCCGGCACGGCACACGAGACAGTTGGTGACCAGGACAACACCCGGCCGCCTTTGTCTCCTTGGTGGCGATGTTTACTACACAGCGCGCCAGGGACTCATTGTAGGCCGAGGCGACATAGGAGAGGCCCCAGAACCGGTTCAGATAATCGTCACTGGTGTTGGTGGTGGCCGTGACCAGGAATGGAACTCGCGTGGACGGATTGAACAAAACGAACAAAGACCCGCAGACACAGCGGTCGTGATTACATTGCAAACGAGCGGAGAATATAATACGATATCAAGTATGAAATATTCCCGGTCAATGTCCCATCGTAGCATTAATTCACTTCAGGCAAATGCAGCGTGCATGGTGTTGTTGTTTTTTTTATATCGAAATTAATATGGCCATGAGGAACAGAGTCATCGTGGAGCCATGCCCGATCCACTGCTGGATGAAGGCTTCCTTCCACAATGATTTGCCGTGTCTGATTTAATATTATCATTACCATCATGTAAAAATAACAATAGTAAATCAAAATGGGACCTTTTTGCCGGTACCAAAGTATGAAAAAACAAGAATAGGTTTGACCCTTTCTGTCAATACAACCGTTGTGTTAAGATGTTAAAACGCCAACTAGAAGCCTAGGCCCTAAAGAAGGCTGCCTCTGGTGTAGGCCAATCCGTTTCAGCGGCAATGCGTCGATTGTCAGGGCATGTTCGTTTGCACGTTCACCACAAAGCACTGTGTGTAATGAACACAGACTTGATTCCTTGAAAAATGTTTCTATTTGGTGTTTGAACGTCTTAACACCACCTGTTTTATTGCCAGAAAGGACAAAAACCTATTCTTAATAATAAATCACATCATGGCATTGCCATCCATATTGCGATACACCGGACTAGAACACAATCGTAATAATAGCAATGATGATGATGATACCGATTTTAACTCTGCACAAATTCGCTGCGAGGATTGTAGCGACTCACATGGCGCGGTGTACACGGAGCGCAGGGCGAGTGTCTACGTAGCCTGGAGGACGTGCGTTCGATGTCGACGAATACCAGCCACGGGATAGATGGTGGCCTGGTGGGTGGGTTGTCCCCCTCCGCCGCGGGCATCCCTCGCCCACAAGAGGGGCCCGCGAAGGGAGAGACGGAGCGAAATTGGGGCATCTTCACTTCGTGTGTGCGTGCGTGCGTATGGGTCACGATTATCTGAACCGATCCTGGGGCCTCCCCTCGGTCGACTCGGCCTCAAGTGAGTTTACCCGGTGCGGTGTATACGAAACATTGCCACGGGGGAGACAAAGGCGGTCGAGCGTGGGTGTTGACCACCCACACCCCTCGTGTGTCGTGGCGGCCTTCAGAGGTGCTGCTCGCTAACAGCGCTTGCCCCAACAGTCTCTTAAGGCTATACGGGGGGGGGGGGTCTTTTGTCTTTGTGTGTGGATAAAATTGGCAAAAATGTATCGTGATGCGAGAAATGAATCTCGTCATTATCATCACCATCAGCCATGGTCGATCCACTGCTAGATGCAGGCCTCGCCTAAGCTTTCACGACCTCTCAGCGATCGACTCTCGCTCCTCCTGTGATGCCGCGGAGAGCGAACTCGTTCTGCTCTCACGGCTGATCGGATGTGCTTCTGTGTGTGTGTGTGCGACGTTACGTTCGACGTGTCGCTACACGTTTCTAAGAAGCTTCCTTCAGCAAAACGCGAATATGTGCGAGAGAGACAGATGACAGCGAGAGCGCCAAAAAAAATCACTTCTACGAGCTGAAGCAGCACCCACCGGCACGTGCAGCGAAACGTCGGAACACCTTGCCGCGTGCAACGCGCGTCACGACTCGAAAACACGTGGGCGATATAATGCGTCTCTAAATAAAACAACTAAACATATATCTAGTTATATTTGTTACGTCTATCAAATTCAGTTTCAGTTGTTACCTGCGAATTGTACATTGCTTGGAATTTCCGATAGCATAAAATAATGTTACGAGTTTAGAATATATTTCTAAGCTTCATGAAAAGAATGAGATTTAATATAGGAATGCGCGCGTATCCATTTACAGACACGCGTCTGTGTGAGTATAATCATCGTGGGCACCATTCATGACCCATAACAACGTATCAAATCACTTGATGAATACAGTAATATAGCTTCAATAACTATGATAATCGAATCAATATACGTAGCAAACGATCAATGAATAAATACTAATCATCCGATTACCATTCCATCATTATTCGGCACGGAAATACATATCAATAATATATAATTATCCGATCTTATTAATTTATCGCCATCATAATACTATCAATAATTATATTAGCATTATGCAACATCATACAATTAATAACTATGATCAAACAATAACCAACTCGTCATACAATCAATATAATAAATTCAATGATTTAAAAATAATCATGATCAATATCCACCACCATCACCAACGTCATTATCGAATCAATAAATCAAACCAATTATAATAGTGAGACCACAATCCATTGCTGCGCGTATGTAAATTATAATCACGATCAGAATCACAATCACCATCATCTTCACCAACATATTCATGATCTTGCGTAATTTACAAACACACACACACACAGGTCTCAAAAGATAATCTCCAGGAAGGCGTTCACGGACATTTCCTCTCCAACCCAGCACACAAATCTGCAGCAGCCCAGATGCCCCCCCCCCCCCCCCGTCAAGACGGTCTGGCATGATACGTCTCGAAATCCCATCACGACGCATATCTCAGAAATGTACATATATATACACACGTTATAATGTTAAATATATATATATATCCCCGTTATATATGAAACATTCTGGGCCACGTTCAACAGCCTCCGCCGCGTATCTGACGAGAACGCCCCACGCTTACAGACACACAACACACAAGGTCTATATATCTATCTGTACTGTGCTCAGTTAAATTAAATTACACAACAACAACAACATTCACGAAATTAGCAGCGCCATGAGAGAGACGCGGGTGTTGAACTCTTAAAAGAAGAAACTCGCTTAAAAATAGCTACGGCTTTCGATGCTTCGATGCAACTTCGTGTTTTCTTTACTCGCCTGGGTATTGCTGAACTACACACACACGCGTGCAATGTTGGGACGGAGCGGTGGCAGAGCGGTTAGCGCGCTGACCAGTGTGGTGAAGTATGGTTTAATTACCAAAACACCACGTGAACGACGCGGCGTGGGGAAGTCGTAGTTCGCCTGCTCGATTTGACACGACGTCTTGACTGTGTAGTGTGCGTCTATGCACACCTATACATGTAGCATTTAAAGAGTCTAAACCTTTTACCTGTGCGGAAATGTAGCGGCCCGAGTGAATCGTGATGATTGTGTGAGTGAGCGTCTTGCATGGTCTTCAGCATCTGTGTTGGATATAGTCTGTATTATTATTGTGATTGGTGTTTTATCGTTGTTGTTGATGTTGTTGTTGTTATCATCACCACTCGTTAAGGGCATTGGCAAAACAGCCAAAAATAGCAAAAACCTCCCAACGCAGAGGCCTGCGACTCAGTGAGATGTTAATGGTGTTCACAATTTGCAATAAGAAAAGGAAATTCACTATTCATATTCATCATAATAATGATAAGCCGACGTGTCAAACTGACTATTGCAATTATCAAATGAGTACCTGGTGCGGTGTGTAATCATTGCCGCCAGGGAGACAAAGGCGGCCGGGTGTGGTACTGGCCACCCACCCTCCCCTCGTGTGCCACAGTATGGGCCTTCATCGGTGTCGCGCGCGAACAGCACTTGCCCCAACAGTCTGTCGCAGGCTATCTGCATGGGGGGAGGGATCTTTGTATTTTGTGATGTGTAAATATCAGCACTGGGGAGACAAAGGCGGACGGCCGTTGTGCTGGTCAACCACACCCCTCGCGTGCCGCGCTAAGAGCACTTGGCTCCACAGTCTGTTAAAGGCTATACGGGAAACGTTGTCTTCTTTGTCTTTGTGTGAGTGTTTATGCCATTGTGTCTGTGTTTGGGGGAGCGGTGGCGCAGTGGTTATCGCACTGAGTTGTGGTGCGTATGTATGTTGAACTTCTTTCGCACCTTACGTAGCCACGGCTAACGTCAGTGGCACGCGATGTCCGAACACGGCCCCGGTTCCCTCCCAACCCCACGCATCACCAACGCGGTCTGACCAGCGTGGTGAAGTATGGTCAAACAACCCCCACCACAACCCCCACGGCCGACGCGGCGTTGAATTATAGGCCTCCATCCAGCAGTGGACTCGACAACAAAGATGAAGGCCTCTCCATGCCTTCCGGTCACGGGGTGTGGTTAGACCATACTTCACCACGCTGGTCGATACGGGCTGTCTATGTCACACTATAAGAAAACGTGATAACAATTCCGACGTGTGTTCACGTCCATATGTTTTTATCAACTTTTTCGTACGATTGTAGACTAAATATAGGGTACGTTAAATGCACAGTTGTATATATAACGCGAAGAAATGTAACTTGTTACTCTGATGGCAGCTGCCAGCCGGCATTTCCATAGCGCAGGCAGCGTTGCGGAAAACGAGTAGAACGACGATTGCATTGCGAGCAGCAGCAAAGGGTGACGACTGAAACGTGAATGACTCCCTAATCGATGCTTGTGTTTTTGTTTGGATCGCATCGCGCCACGGCAAAGCTGTGTGTGTCGTGTACCCCTCCTCCACCCGACACAGCGATGAACCGGACGTGGCACGGCCGTTGTTTGTGGGAGATGCAAGACGCGACATCGTCCAGAAATCGCGTTCAGATTACCCAACTTCTATGGAACAGAAATATATGAAGTATTATCAATTACTTTTACATCATCACGCTGGGGAGGGGGGGGGGCATTGCACCCCCACGCCCCAAACCTCTCCCTCGATCCCCCCTCTCACCTCCCACCCGCATCCCACCTAATTCCAAAGGGATTCTAATGGCTCACGTCGCCTGTTCATAGGATTACAGGATTAATTTATGCTACGTTAAATATGATAATGATGATTAATAATAATACGGATATGCGTACCTAGTGGCTTTAGTGGTAGTTCCTTACGCCGGTTCTGTGGGCTCAGACTTGCGACACGACCCACAGAAGCTCCCGGGTCACGCGCGCGACCCCAACTCGTTCCGGAACTGTTCCATTAAATCCGCCCGCAGCCGACGACGAGAAATCCACTTTCAGGCCTCGGCACAGATTCGTTGTCCTTCTGTTTGTCTTCGTGTGTGGGGTCTCGCTCTGTGTGTCTTTGTGTGTGTGTCTCTCTCTCTGCACGTGTGTCTGCCTGTGCCGTTCCCGTGTCTGTGTTTTATCATTCAGTCTTACCTGATGATGGCTGCTTGTGTTGCAACCGAAACGTCGTATTCTATTATTATTAGATTTTATTTTCTACGTGACTTTACCGAAATAACCAAAGAGTAAAGACAAAGATCCCCCATATAGCCTCTCACAGGCCGTTGGCACGCGGCCAGCACCACGCCGTCTTTGTCTCTCCCCCCCCCCTTACCGACGTTTACACAACGCACCAGGTGAGTGATTTAATGCCCAGTCGACCTAGGGGAGGGCCATGACCGGTTCCGACATTCGTCTCAAACGTTCGCCGTGAGCGGGAATCCAACTCGAGTGGCCGAATTCGTGTCGCGGTCGGGCTAACCACTGCGCTGTCGCTTCACACACACACACATATACACATATACACACATATATACATATATATAAATGTGTACACACGATATCTTCCGGAACGCTGTTGTAGGCAGACTTGGGATAAAAATGGAAATGATCGGCGTAAGGCACTAACACGAGAGTACACGTGACGCCTATCCATCACATGCCTTCTATAAGCAGGATTTCATTTCTCACTCAGTATTTCCCGGAACGCTACTTTCGGCAATCGACTTGATTGCAAGTACAAATTATCGGCGTAAGGCACTAGCACTAGAGTACAAGCCTTGAAGGCCCGCCTATCCGCAATAATCCTATATTAATTGTACCATATATTCCTATAATCCTATGAAGTAGGTTTAGGACAAAATCGAGCGAGATGAGTGCGGAATTGACAAATTAATTCCCGCAACAGCTGTTCAAAGACAAAGATGCCCCATATAGCCTTCAATAGACTGTTGGGGCAAGTGCTGTTAGCGAGCACCTACGAAGGCCGGTACAGCACACGAGGGGGTGCGTACGTACTCACACACGCGGATGCGCTGATTAAAGATGGACATGAGCGAGAGGAGAGAGAGAGAGAGGCGGGAGAGAGAGAGAGGCGGGAGAGGGAGAGAGAAGAACGATGGAGAGAGATAGCCGGGCGGATGACGCTCGGCTCTTCCAATATTCTTAATGAAAATTCGGGCGCCAAAGAGCATGGTGTCGTAACCACATTAGCGCGAAGGCAAAGGCGCTAATGTCATTTGCAGAGCGTGGTGGCTTTGGGTGGGTCCTTCCTTGGCCGACTCACAATACTCAGGCGGGCTCAGGCCAACACTCGCTCGCTCTCTTCTCTAACACACTCGTTCAAATTCCGCACACTCACACTCATCACGCTGGCTCGCTCACGCTCATCCTGGCTCACTAGCTCACGCTCTCACTGGCTCGCTCACGCTCTCACTGGCTCACTCGCTCACACTCATCACGCTGGCTCACTCACACTCATAACGCTGACTCACTCGCTCACACTCATCACACTGGCTCACTCGCTCACACTCATCACACTGGCTTACTCACACTCATCACGCTGACTCACTCACACTCATCACACTGGCTCACTCGCTCACACTCATCACACTGGCTCACTCACACTCATCACGCTGGGTCACTCGCTCACACTCGCTGTCTCACACCCACTCGCGCTGTCACACTCGCTCGTTCACCCACTCTCACTCTCTCTCTCTGCTCACTCACTGACCACCCACCCACCCACCCCCTCGTCCCGCCGTCTCACCTTTGCGGAACTCCTGGTTCTGGGCGAGGAGCGCCAGGAACACGGCCGGGTTCGCTGCGGCAGCGGCCTCGACGTCTGTCCGCGTCTCCTGCAACGTTTCCATTGCCGGGTCGAGGCGCGTTGAGTCGACGCCACCGCTCCAGCGCGCTACCTTCGACTCAGCTCTCCTCCGCCCGCTCTCCTCTCCGCCTCGCCTCTCTCCCCCCCCCGCCCCAACCCCGTCTCGGCTCCCTTCTGTTATCTTCCCAACTCTGGCGTCGACGATTCCCGTCTCTTCCCCTCCGTCTCTCCGCTCCGGTCTCGTGCCCTCGCCTCTCGCTCTCTCTTTCTCCCTCCCCGTCTTTCTCTCTCCTCTTCCCACTCTCTCGCTCGTCCTCTCGGTAGGTCGTTATTTTATTTTTTATTATTTTGAAACCATCCACTCCTTTCCACCACCTTCTTCCACTTACTTTCTCTTGCTCATCCTCCAGAAAATAAAAAATTGAACCTCAGCAGCAGCAGCAACAGCAGCAGCAATTGTTGTTGTTGGTTCAGCAGCAGCAGCAGCCTTACGTGGTACCGCACCTCGAGAGTAAATTGTTAATGAACTCTCTCTCTCTCCTTACCGGCACGGCCGGCGACGTTGTTCGGGCGGCCCGTGCGGCTTCTGTCCGTGCGTGCGTGCGGAGAGACGCGCGGAAGAGCGACAGAGGGTGGTGGTGGTGGTGGCGGCGGCGGCGGTGGTGATAGTGGTGGCAGTGGAGGTGGTGGTGGGTGGATGGGAGGGGAGGGGGGTTAATGGGGAGGAGGAGGAGGGGAGGGGCAGGTGGAGAGGGGGGAGGTGGAGGAAAGGGAGGGGGGGTGATGGGGCAGGGAGAAAGTAGGGGAGGAGGCGACGGCGGCGGTGGTGGTGGTGATGGTGGACGTGGTGGTGGTGATGGTGGTGGGAGGGTGTGGATGGTGGGGGAGAGAGAAGGGAGTAAGGGGGAGGCGGCGGCGGTGGTGGCTACGGAGGAAGGCATCGCACCGTGCGCCTCAACTCCGATGAGGAGATGTCGGAGCGACGTCCGAGATCCTCGGGTTCTGGACGAGGTTGAGGAAGAGGGATGTGCAGTAAAGAGGTGACGGTGGTGGTGGTGGTGGTGGAGTGACTACCTGTGCCTCGTTCACTCTGTCAGCTCTCGGTCCCAAGGTCAGTGTGGAATGATGATGATGATGATGATGATCACAATCGTCATGATGATCAACGTCGTCATCATCATGCCGATTGCGATGATGAAGAGCAGACCAAGTGGTTTGGAGTGCATGATAGATGAGGAGCGGTGGCGCAGTGGTTGGCGCACTGCGCTATGAACCCGCCGACCCGAGTTCGATTCTCGCTCACGGCCAACACCAGTGGCGAATATCGGACCCGATTCTGGTCTTCCCCTGGGTCGATTCGCCCTTAAAATAAGCACCCGGTGCGGTGCGTAAACGTCAGCATTGGGGAGACAAAGGCGGCCGTGCGTGGTGCTGGCCACAATCACTCTTGTGTGGTCCCGTTCAGGCTTTCATAGGAGCTCGCTAATAGCACTTGCTCCAACAGTCTGTTGAGGCTATAGGGGGGATCTTTGGCTTTTTATACGTGTTCCCGTGTGCGTGTCTGTGCGTGCCCGTGTGTGTGTGTGTGTAGGCTGCTGGCACAATGGACCGCATACAATCAGGTAAGATTAATGCCGCAACCCGCACTGACCAGCGTGGTGAAGTATGGTCAAACAACCCCAATGGGGGACGGGGGGGGGGTTAAAAAATCGCTGTACAATAATAATCGTTGTTGTTGTCACAATAGCATGTACGCTTTGAAATACACACACATACACGGGCTATATATAACGCAGCCACAATGATACATATCTGAGTATGTTGGTGAAGCTGCTGCTGCTGCTGCGGCTGCTGTTGTCTTGAGAGTGATTCGTTCGCACCATGGACAACACGCGCACGAGGACACGTCCGTCCGTAACAACACCGCGGCTCTGGCCCTCCAACACACACACACACACATATATGTAACATGCGACGTTTCGGGCAATGGCCCTTCGTGGCACGTACAGAAAAAAGCAAGCACCGTATTGATCACGCGTCCACATGTACCGGCCGTTCGTCACTCCACTGCTGGATGAGGTGGAGGAGGGAGGGAGAGATTCGTGGTCCTGTTGTTGTTGTCTCGAGACGCCGTTGCTGGCCAAATACATCGCCTCCAACTAAATGCAACCCACGGCCAGCGCCTTACATTTTAAGTAGAAAAAAAACAAACATTCCTTCGGCGATAATTTGCTAATGCGTTTTGAATTAATACGGGGATATTAGCGTGACCTTTACAACGAGTGTTTTATAATATGTGTACTTAGCCGTAATATAGTGACGTGTGTGTGTGTGTGTATATATGTACATCGGCGCTACCGGCATGCTGTGCATGTCGTGGTGACGTGCAGGGCTGCACTTGTCAGCGAGCTCCTATTTAGGCGAGAAGGCGGCGTGGGCCAGGAGCCCACGCCTGGCCGCCTTTGTATCCCCAGTGCTCACTTCAAGTGCATGCACATTCGTCACACTGATCTGCGTTAAACGCTGTATAAGTATACGGATGTATTTGTGCACACTCAAACTCCCCCTCCTCTGCGTGAATAACGTTCGTTAACGTTGTGCGTGCATTGAGAGGCGCGCTCAAGACGTCTGTAATTAGGAAATGCGCACGCGCGTATTTGTCTGATAAGGCGAGACGGGGTGGGGGGGGATACCCGAGTTCGATTCCCGCTCGCGGCCAACACCGGTGACGATTATCTGAACCGGTCCTGGGCCTCCCCTAGGTCGACTCAGTCTCAAATTAATACAAAGGCGGCTCGGCGTGGTGTTGGCCACTCACCCATTTGTGTGTCGTGCTGATCTTGAATAGGTGCTCGCTAATAGCACTTGCCCCAACAGCCTGTTAGAGGCTATACGGGGCATCTTTATCTCTGCGTCGATAATGTTAACGTGGAAACTGGCATATTGAAACTTAGCGTGTAACTATCACTGATTAAATATATATTGTTGTTTTAATTAAACTTCACATGAATGTAAAATACATAATAATAATGCTCGCCACCCGAAACGTTAGCGGTGTAAAGTCGCCGACAAACCAACAATTCACAATGCAGTGTCATGCTCAATCCACTGCTGGTTATGGGATGTTGGGCATTGCAATGGTTTGACCATACTTCACCACGTCGCAGGCGTCAAACGCACGGGTTCGTCGGCGCAGTGCGCTAACCACTGCGCCACCGCTCCACCGCGTAGCCAACTAAATCACAGCCACGCGCCGTGCCAGTCGTGATGACCTACACGACCCTGCAAAGATGCTTTCAGCGAGCACCTATTGAGGAGGTGGTGCGGACAACAACTTCAACGCCCGACCGCTTTTGTATCCCCAGTGCTGACACATACATTCAAAGACAAAGATCCCCCGAATAGCCTGTAAGAGACTGTTGGGCCAAGTGCTGTTAGCCAAGAACAGTACCTATGAAGGCCGACACGGCACACGAGGTGGTGGGTGGTCAGCACCACGCTCGGCCGCCTTTATCTTCCCAGTGGCGATGTTTACAAACCGCACCAGGTACTCATTTGAGGCTGAGTCGATCTAGAGGAAACCCAGGACCGGTTCAGATAATTGTCACCGGTGTTGGCCGTGAGCGGGAATCGAACCCAAGTCGCAAGGTTCATAGTGCAACGTAGCGCTAACCGCTACACCACCGCTCCCCGACACGTACATACACACACAGACAAACATACATACATACATACACACACACACACATATATACACACACACATATATACACACACACATACATACACACAGAAAAACATACACAAACAAAGATCCCCCATATAGCCTTAACAGACTGTAGGGGCAAGTGCTGTTAGCGAGCACCTATGAAGGCCGGAACGGTACACGAGGGGGTGGGTGGCCAGCACAACGCCCTACCGCCTTTGTCTCCCTAGTGGCAATGTTTACACCCGCATCAGGTACTCATTTGAGGCTGAGTCGACCTAGGGGAGGCCCGGGACCGGTTCAGATAATCGTAACTGGTGTTGGCCATGAGCGGGAATCGAACTCGTGTCGCCAGGTTCATAGCGCAGCGTAGCGCTAACCGCTACACCACCGCACCCCGACACGTACATACACACACGCACACAGACAAACATACATACACACATACACACACATACACACACACAGACAAACATACATACACACA
>CM025617.2:1463525-1477650 GCA_014621495.2 Entosphenus tridentatus | reverse complement strand
GTACCGTACTGTTTGGCAGTGTCCGTCGTACTTACCAGAAACAGGAGGTGGATTGCTCCACATCTCTGGCTGTCAGTTTAAGGTGTGGGAAGCTTTCGCGACCAATATCATCCATAATACGGGGGGGGGGGGGGGTTGGGTTACATCGCTGTAATGTATAAATGTTAGGTCGGTAACGAATCGGCACGTTCTGTTGACGCGTCAAAACCTCACTCATTGGCTGTGTCGGGTGGTGGCGGCTTTAACAACACATTTATTTATTCACGCCATCTAACCCCAAAGAAACCTCTCAATAATGGATAATATTGGTCGTGAGAGCCTGCTACTACACGTTAAACTGTGCTTACCAGCTCTGCTGTGACACGGCGTTCAGAGACAATACGGAATGGAATCTAAAGAGTGCTGCAAAGAAGCGTGTGGAGACAGAGAGAGAGAGACAGAGAGACAGGGACACTTTTGACTTTTAAACAACTTTTATTTCCGCCAGCAGCAACAGCACTGGAGGCGATTTCGATTCGAAATACACAAAGTCACCGGCAAACAAATGAGAATAAACGCTACAAAGCCACGCGCTGTGACGCTACAAGCACCGCGCACAACACGAAAGGAAAGTCACGTGGCGGTGGTGGTCATCGCGCACGCCACGGTGACGAGCGAGCGCTTCGGAAGGTGAACACGGGAGAAGGACGCATGCTTGGTAGGAGCACACCGAGAGACAGAGAGAGGAGCACGTGGATTAGACGACACGCGCGGGTTAATGACATCAGCCCCCGGCTGCTGGGATGAGTGAGCGATGGGGGGAGGAGGTGGGTGGAGGGGGTGGGGGCCCTTGGGCAGGATGCGTCACGGCCAGAGAAGGCCGGCGACGAGTGGCCTCGACGGTGGAGAACAACATCGCGGAGTCGCGACGCGCCTGGGAGAGACGCACGCCGAGAGAGGAGATGGAGCCATGGAGCGAGCGAGGGCCGTGAGCGGAGGTGGAGGTGGCGGCGGGCGGATTGGAAGCGCCTTCATCCAGCAGTGGATAAATGTGACAATGGCTGTCTGGTGGTCACGATGGTGATGATTTTATTCCTAATGCATCTGCTATATCAATAAGGACCATTGCCTGAAACGTCGCCTATTGCAGTATATTTAGTCCTGTTAAGGCCACACACAGACAATATGTTGAGGTTGTATTACAAAAGAGGCGTTTGCAAGATATACTAAACAAAAGACAAAGATCCCCCGTATAGCCTTAACAGACTGTTGGGGCAAGTGCTGCTAGCGAGCACCTATAAAGGCTGGCACGGCACACGAGGGGGTGGGTGGCCAACACCACGCCCGACCGCCTTTGTCTCCCCAGTGCCGATGTTTTTTTACACATCGCACCAGATACTCAATTGAGGCTTAGTCGATCTAGGAGAGGCCAAGAACCGATTCAGATAATCGTCACTTTTATTGGCCGTGAGATGGAATCGAACTCAGATCGCCAGGTTCGTAGTGCAGCGCGCTAACCGCTACACTACTGCTCTCCACTAAGCACACACACACACTCACACACAAACACACACACACTCACACACACAAACACACACACACAAACACACACACTGACACCCACAAACACACACAAACACACACTCACAAACACACACACACTGACACCCACAAACACACACAAACACACACACTCACACACACAAACACACACACTGACACACACAAACACACACAAACACATACACTCACACACACAACAACAACAACCGCCATTCGCCACTAAGTGGCGGTGACGTCATCACGACGCTTGTGCCAGGTCATGTGCACCTTGAGGCGACGTGAAACACACACACACAAACACACACTCACACACACTGACACACACAAACACACACACACAAACACACACACTCACACACCTACGTATGCCGACAGGTACCACGGAAGAGGAGACGGAGCGATGACGAACCCGTCTGTTGCGCGCGCGCGCGCGTGATTGGCATGCGGATTAGCATCGGCCAGTGGGCTGCGGGAAACTGTGTTCATCGAGCAGTGGAGAGAGAATGCTTGTGCAGGGAGCATTCTGTAAGACGACGAATCGGTGTGGCGTGGTGTGTGTGTGTGTGTGACACAGGGGAACGGGAGGGTAGTGGTTAGTGCGCTGCGCTACGAACCCGGCGACCCGAGTTCGATTCCCGCTTACAGCCACCAACACCGATGACGATTATCTGAACCGGTCCTGGGCCTCCCCCCTACGTCGACTCAGCCTCAAATGAGTACCTGGTACGGTATTTGAACATCGCCACTGGGGAGACAAAGGCGGCCGGGCGTGGTGCTGGCCACCTACCGCTCGTGTGCCAGTTGCAGACCTTGCCCCCAAACAATTCCAAGGCTACCTGGGGGCGACCTTTTGTCTCGTGTGCGCGCTGGAGCGACGCGTTCGTCACGAACGCGTTCGAGCCGCGATTGTCCACCGCACAGCGCTGTGATGTCGCGACGCGAACGCATCAAACGTCGCGCCACGTGAACGCGAAACGTTGTCGCGTCGCATGCCGCGTTTGTGTATTTGCGCTTGATTCTTGGATGGATTAAAAACAAACAAGCAAACAACAACGACGACACATTCTTCTATCGCGTACTCGTGTGTGCGTCCAGTCGCGTCGCGAACAGATGTCGCGAAACCTCGCGGCGGCGCGCGAGAGGAGTCGCGTACGTGGTACAGTAACATGCCAGTGCACGCGCGCGCGCGCGTGTCCGTGTGTGTCCGTGTGTGTGCAAGTGGGGAGCGGTGGTATACCGGTTAGCGCACGTCGCTACGACCCCGGCGAGCCGAGTTCGATTTCCGCTCACGGTGAACGCCGGGGTCGATTATCTGAACCGGTCCTGGGTATCCCTTAGGTCGACTCAGCCTCAAATGAGTACCTGGTGCGATATGAAAACATCGCCACTGAGGAGACAAAGGAGACCGGGCGTGGTGCTGACCATCTACCCCCGCGGGTGCCGGTGCCGGCCTTCATAGGTAAGCTGCTCGCAGACAGCACTTGCCCCAAAGGTATGTTAAGGCCATACGGGGGAGCTTTGTGTTTGTCTTGTGCGGGGTATAGAATGTCCGTGCGTGGGCGCGTGTGTTGTGTTCAGTGTCTGCGTGTCCGTGGGCGTCTGTCTACGTAGCGGTGGCGCGGTCCCGGGGAGACAAAGGCGGCCGGGCATTGTTGTTTGCCACCCACCAACCCTCTTGCGCAAGGTGCCGGCCTTCATAGGCGTCACTCTATAACCTCTCTTGGCCCAACAGTCTGCTGAGGCTATACGGGGGATCTTTATCTTTGGTACACGATAGCTAGGTGTGTGTGTGTGTGTCTGTGTCTTTGTGTGTGCGTGTTCGGATATGCCTGTGCGTTCTACGTACTGTACCACGGATCTCAGCGTGGGCGCGTGTGTGCTCAGCGGTTCGGGCGCTGCGCTACGAACCCGGCGACCCGAGTTCGATTCCCGCTCAAGGTTTCCACGAGCACCTCAAATGGGCACCTGCTTCGGCGTGCAAACGTCGCACACTGGCGAGACAAAGGCGGCCGGGCGACTTTGCCCGCTACGCCACCTGCTCACGTACCACGCAGGCCGTGATAGGTGCTCGCTGACACACCTGCAAAGAGGTCTCGCTCCAGCAAGGCGCACATTGTGCGAACTCCACGCGGCGACCCCCACACACCGATGCGTCACTCATCGCGCAACGCTCGGATTTGCCCTCCCAATGATCTCCGTCAAAGTGTACCCTTAAGTGGCGGAGGTACAAGGTGTGGGATTTCCTGGCCACGGCTGACATCAGTGGCGAGGAATATCGGAACCGGTCGGTCACAAAGAATCTTAGACCCCCCCCCCCCCACCTATTCCCCCGCTCCCCCCATACCCCGCCCCCTCAGGGCGCTGACCCTGGTACTGAAGTTGGGTCGAACGACCTCACGGCGTGAGGAGGCCTTCATCCAGCAGTGGATCGACAAAGCGCTGCAAATTGCTATTATTTTTAAACAAATATTACTATCAGTAGTGACGTATCATCGTTAGCCATGATCTATGCGCTGCTGGATGAAGGCCTCCCCTAAGCCGTGGCCGCCGCCTCTTACGACCCTGCTATGGAATACACTCAACAACAATCATAATATTATTATTAATCCTCGTAGCGCATTGCACGTGAACTGATTTTCATCGCTCCATCTCCGCTGTCTGCGTTACCCTCGAAGGCGTTCCAATCCTCGGCTTTATTAGTCTCATTATAATCACTGAAAGCAGTTCTCGACCAGAAATCCTATAGCCCCGGAAACGCAATATGGTTAAACAAATGGACAATTATCTGATGGGCTGGGAATTGCCCGATGCATTTATTGTTTCCTATTCCTGAGGGCCCCCGGCCGCGGCGCGCCCCCCCCCCCGCGCCTCCACCTCCTCCCGTCCCAGGTTTTTACCGATAGCACTTTACCGGACTCGCAGAGTCACTGACCAATCATCAATTGCTCTGCACTTCGTGAAATAAACAAACAATTGCCTCATTTCCCCCGAGACGTCGTTATAGAGTGCCACCCTCCCCCTCCCCAGCCCGGTTAAACTTACAGAAGCCCTACAAACAAAGACAAAGGTCCCCCGTGTAGCCTCAACAGGCTGTTGGGGCACGTGCTGTTAACGAGCATCTATGAAGGCCGGAACGCCCTTGTATCTCGAGTGGCGAAGTTTACACATCGCACGAGGCCGCGATTTTGAGGCTGAGTCGACCCAGATGAGGCCCAGGACCGACTCAGGTAATCGTCACCGGTGTTGCCCGTGATCGAGGAATCGAACTCGTGTCGCCGGGTTCGTAGCACAGCGCGCTAACCGCGACACCACCGCTCCCTCCCCACACACGCGCACACACACAGACATCGTTTGCCCATAGCATCAGTACGGCACGTATGAACACGATCTCCCGCCGTAGGAATGTGGAATATCCACCAATGGCTCCTGCCTAGGACTTGATCGCTGCTCCCATTCATTAAGGAAGAAGCTTCGACGCCGTTTGACTTCTCACTAACGAGGCCGCGTCTCGCTGATGCCACTCAATAAGGGCAAAACCCTTGGTGGGATAGCGCGTGTTAACGGATTGCTTTGTGGGACATTGATCTCCGCAGCCGATATATCGAGTCCCTCTGTGTGTTTGTGTTATTAAACACACTATGCATAGCTACTCGTTCGACTTTCTTCTTTTTTTATGGAGGAGATAACTCGGCTGACGGCTTTATTTAAAACAAGTATCTTAATGTCTGATTCATACACAATATGCTCCTATAAATGGTAGAGAAGTTCCGACGGACATACTCGGAGACGAAGGTAAGTTAAGGGCTTTCGCCAGGGGTTATTAAAGCTGTTACAATATTACACAGCAGGATACACAACTCCCAGGGTTTATTAAAGCTGTTACAATATTACACAGGGTACACAACTCCCAGGGGCTAGGGGTCCTACTCTGAGTCCGGGTCCCTGCCGGCTAGCTCCGGTCTCTCTCGTGTCGGATCGTGGACTCTGCCGACTCCACCGAGCGAAGAGAGAAGCACCTCTACGGCTGCCACCGGCTTCTCCCCAGACTCACCACTCGATCCCTCTCTCTACCCCTGGTTCCCTCTTCACCCTGCTTACTCTACCCGTTCCCACAGTGACCCCGCTTCCGTCACGGGTCTCCCTTAAGTACCCTAGGAGACGTGACGTCATCGCACTGAACGGCACACCTGACGTCACGTCCCCATTTTACTCCTCTACAAATGTTTGACAGGTGGTACGTAATGATGCTAAAGCGTCTTGCGTTAAAGCTGCTCGCTATTGCAAGACTTGCGTCTTACACGGTCTCATCAAAGGCGGTGTCTGTGCGTTTGCGCTACGAATCCGACCACCCGAGTTCGATTCCCGCTCACGACCAATAACAGTGGCGATGATCTGAACCGATCCTGGGCCACGCCTCTGCACCTGTTGTGGTGTGAAAACATCTGGGGAGACAAAGGCGGTCGGGCGTGGATTCCGGCGACACCACCCCCTCGTGTGCTTTTGCCCGGGCACTTCATAGATAGCAGCACTTCTCCCCATGGTCAGTAAAGGCTGTACGGGGGATCTTTGTATGTTTGTGTGTCAACGTGTGTATGATGCAAGCGATGTCTGAACCGTGTGCGAGCCTCTCCCAGGTCGACTCAGCCTCAAGTGGCCATCCGCTGCGGTGAGCAAAGCGTCAAGCGCTGGGGAAACGTCGCCCCTACAAAGTGGTCGCGCCGTTTGTTTTGCGACGATTTTCCATTCGCTTCGCTTTCATCGTTTGTCGTGACCCCCCTCCCAGGTCGCTCTTGCAAACGGGGCTCATCACCATCGATTTGAAATCACAGTAACACGCACTAAGGCCGCTCGGGCAAGCTTGTGTTGTTTATTCCACTTGTGTAACTGTTTGCAATATCGAAGACATTTTGCCGGACCAATCAACACACACAGGCGGACGGTGCTGTTTGTCTAGACATCAAATCGCGCGCGACGGTAAAACAATAGACTCGGTGCCATTCGGATGCGCTTTTCGGCGTCGATGAAAGATTGCATTCCCACGCTGAAGGTAAACACGGAGGAAGCGTCTCCCACGCGCTCGGAGCCGGTTAACTAAAGACCAATGCCCTGTCGCCTGCGGTGGGAGCACGTGATGCATCTGAAAAGGCGCTCGCGCGCGGATAAATCCATCAATCGCCTATCAATGAAACCGTCCGTCAATCAGCGAGCGAATGAGTTGATCGATTCATCCTCAT
The DNA here is from genome assembly GCA_014621495.2 of Entosphenus tridentatus. NCBI lineage: Eukaryota > Metazoa > Chordata > Hyperoartia > Petromyzontiformes > Petromyzontidae > Entosphenus > Entosphenus tridentatus. Next base: position 1,470,874 of record CM025617.2, on the reverse strand, counting down.
CATCATCACGCGCGCTCCCCTAACTAAATACTTCCTCTGAACTTCAAGTGCTGATCCCCCCCCCCCCCCCCGCGATGCCACACTGCCCCCGCCCTCTGTCACCCTCCCTGACCCCCCCTCACCCTCCGAAACCCCCCTACCCCCTACACTCACACTCCTCCTCCTCTGCGTGTCCCCTGCTCCCTCGCCCGAACCCACATCGTCTCTACAAAGAATCCCCCCTCCCCTCCACACCTCTCCTCCTACCGCCGCGTCTTCAGCACTAAATGCTATCGACTCTAAACGCTCTCGGTTGGAGGGAGGGAGGGAGGGTGGGGAGGGGAGGGAGGGAGGGAGGGGGTGAGGCGGGGGGAGGGGAGGTGGAGGGAACAGAGGCTTCACAGTAAGCGGCGTCTGGGGAAATTATGTCGAGTGCAGTGGCCGCATTAGCATGCTGATACATTTAAAATCAATGCCTCGTTTGGAGCCTCTTTTCCGGCACATTTTGGTGAAAGGTGTGCCATGCCTCACCATCATCCCGGTGGCGCGGAGCCTTAATATGAAATCCATATCGGAGAGGACGGAGGAGGAGGGGTGAGTGTGGGGGTGGGAGGGTGAGTGGTCGTGGGTTGGTGTGGATGGTGGCTGGGTGGCGGTGGAGGAAGACACGGGGAGGTAGGAATGCGATGGAGTGTTTTGGGGTGCCCCTCACCACCCGACTCTTTATACACACACATATACATATATATCGAGATATCCCAACCTTCACACCCCACCCACCCCACACACACACACAGCCAATCAACACCCCCCCCCCCCCACTTGTTGTATTCATGGCACACAAAGACAAAGCTCTCCCGTCTAGCCTTCAACATACTGTTGGGACAAGTGCTGTTAGCGAGCACCTATTAAGGTCGGAAGAACGGTCGCACGAGGGATGGTGCGGCCTAAAGAAAGCACGCTCCGGCGTCCTGCCGTGTTTGTCTCCCCACTGCCGAGCGGTTCACCGCATCGCGGCCGGGTGCTAATTTAAGGCCGAGTTGACCTAGTGGGGGAGGCCCGGTGCCCGTTGTAGGATAGTGCACGTGTCTCACCACTCGCCACCGATATCAACCGTGACCGTGGATCGAAGTCAAGAGAGCGAGGTGGGGGGTTGTAGCCGCGCATCGAGAAGCGGCAACGCCTCCAGTAATTCAACCCACAGCCTCCCCACCAACCCACCCACCTAGCCCCCCCCCCCACCCACCTAGAGCCCCCCCCCCCAGCCTCCCCACCACTCCACACAGCCACTACCAACCACCTAAGCCTGATGGCAGATGAATTGATATGAGAAGAAACGTGGGTTTGAAAAAAAAGTTCAAGCTACTTATCTCGGAGGCTGTAAGCCGATTGTGCAGACACCGGCTTTTATGAGCGGACCCTCCCTCCCTCTCTCTCCCGCAAAGACTCTTTGTCCAACGGGATTTGTGCAACTATTGTTCTATTTTTGGCACTTTGCAATGCTGTCACTGTCCACGATAGAGACACACAGAGAGGCAGAAACTGAGAGACAGAGAGGGAGACAGAGACGGAGAGACTTTGACTTTTAAACAACTTTTATTGCCGCCAGCAGCAACAGCACTGGAGGCGATTCCGATATGAAATGCACAGTCACCAGCAAAACAAATACACGCTATACATTATATACATGGAGAGAGATGATAGATAGAGAGAGACAGATTATAGAGATATGATAGAGAGAGAGAGGGAGACTGAGAGACACACACAGCGAGATGGAAACTGAGAGAGACACAGAGAGAGTTGGAGACTGGAGAAGACTCCGCGTTTCACTCCACATTCCCCGCTCGGATCGGGATTGCTGAATGGACGCACGTTGAACTTCTTCGCCACCTTACATCGCCAGCTGATCGGAGGTGCACGATGCTGCCCTGGTCGGTAAAGGTTTAGCCGACGCTAGATTTGCTTTGCAATCCACTTGTTCGCCTTTTCGATTCGATTTCCCGGCGCGGCAAGCTGAAACAAAAGGCAGTGCTCTTAAATGCTCCCCCACCCTGACCCAGCACTGTGTGCGAATTCATATTCTGAAGTGAGTCAATCGGACAGGTCGCGCGTGATGATTGCGGTAAAGTGTGAGCACTCCCACCTCTTCCTACATGTCTGGCCGGCGTGGAGGAGTAGGCCAAGCGACCCTCTGAAGCACGCTCAGTTAGCGGAGGCCCCTTCCGCCAGCAGCGGAGTGAGCGAGACATTTCAGGGGCTGCGCCTTTACCTTCATTATCGTCGACGCTCATGCCTGGGTAGCCTCAGCTCTCCTTCGTCCGCCACCCACGCGTCCCACCCATCACCACCTCCTCCTCCTGCTCAGTGAATCAACCCTATCTCCCTCCACGCTGCACGCACGTGTCCTGGCAATTCGCAACCTCCCCAGCGAGGAGAGAGGAGGGGGTGGGGGGGGTGTTCTAAATCCTCCCAAAGACAAAGATCCCCCGTATAGCCTTAACAGATTGTAGTAGCAGCCAGTCATCTCGGTCAGTCGACCCGTGGCACCTGCTGGGTCTGCCCCGTGACCTCCTGCCAGCGGGCGTTAGACACTTCACGTGGCCTCAAGGTGCACATGTCCTGGCACAAGCGTCGTGGTGACGTCACCGCCACTTAGTGGCGAATGGCGGTTGTTGTTGTTGTTAGCGAGCACCGATGTATGTATGTTCAACTTGCTTGGCATCGTACGTAGCTGATTGTGCTCGTCGGAAGTACGAACCTACGAAGGCCCGCACGGCACACGAGCGGGTGGGGTGGCCAGCACCGCTCCCGGCTGCTTTCGTATCCCCAGTGGCGATGTCTCCACACACACACACAGCCGCCACGTACTCGTTTGAGACTCTTCCTGATTGCACTTACCACGCTCTTCGGCCGAATGACATTCCCATGTTTCTGCTCAGGAATAAATCATCATCATCGTCATCTTCGTGGGCTCTTCATTGAGCTGTTCATTTAATTATAAACCTCACCACCACCATCATCATCATGGCTTTCCTAAAATCGGTCACGCTATTTATTTATACCACGACTCTCTAAGCCTTGAAGGGACCAAAAAACGACCCACACTCTCCCACGTACACTCAAGCACCGGCTGGCTTTAAAAAAAAAAACTCACACACAAAACCAACGGAGCAATGATATTAATTTCAAATCATCGTCAACATCATCGTCGTCATCGTCGTCGTCATAATCATGGGAAATCATCACCGACAGGGCCCGTGGGAACGGGGATGGCGCCGCTGCGAGTCGGCGTCGCTTGCTGCTTCCACGCGCGGCGAGGCCACGGGGCTTGGGTGACTTTCTAAGAGCTGGCCACGCAGATCCCCCCCCCCCCCCCCGTGACATTTGGGAGTCACCCCCACCCACCCTCCCACGTGCTCCATCGCCCACTCTGCTGCTGCGTCTATCGGCTTTGCGAGAGGTCCCCTTCATCGTAATCGCCGTCATCTCTTTACGAGTAAAATTTTGTCGAAAGCTTCTTTTCGCACAGAGCCTCAAAGCTCATCACAAACTTATAGCGGCGCGGCCACCACGCGAAAATCCACGATCCAATTGGACCCCGCGATGACGCCTCCTGCTCCTGCCGTGAGAGTGCAACGTCGGTTGAGCGATGGGTGGCGCAGTGGTTGGGCGCTCGCAGGCATACAGCGAGAGGAGCTCTCTGGCAAGGATCTCTGTGGAGAGGAACTCTCTGGCGATAATCGCTCTAGACCTCCTTCTAGTGGAGAATCCCCTTTTCCCAGCAGCAGCAGCTTCACAAGCAAGATATTGAAGGGCCGCACCTTTACCTTTGTCTTAACTCATTGAGACACTGAGCGCGGCTTGGCAAATCAGCTCCACTCACTCACTCACTCGCTCTCTCTCTCTCTCTGTGTCTCTGTCCCATCTCCCGTCCCTAAGACACACCGGGCGCACGCCGCGCTCGCTCCAGAATTCCATTGTGGGGACTTCGACAAAGCCACCACGCCACACAGCTGCTGCTGACGAGTGCCGCCCGATACAATGGCGAGGCCAGTAATAATAATATATTCATGAGCTCCCCACAGCAAAACATCGCAGCAGCAGCAGCATCCCCTCCGCCCACCACACTCAGTCCCCATGACTCCCCCTGTGGCTCCCCCACCCCCCCCCCCCCAAGCCTCCCCTCCCGCCCCCAACAACCGGTGGCTTCCACCAACCTGAGCCAGCCAGCTTACAACCTCCACAACCCCCCCCCCTCCAATGACAAAGATACCCCGCGTAGCCTGTAACAGGCTGCTGGGGCAAGTGCTGTTAGCGAGCACCTATGAAAGCCGGCACGGCACACGAGGGGGTGGGTGGTTAGCGCCGCGCACGGCCGCCTTTGTCTCTCCAGTGGCGACGTTTACGCACCGGCACCAGGTACTCATTTGAGGCTGAGTCTACCTAGGGGAGGCCCAGGACCGGTTCAGATAATCGGTCACTGGTGTTGGCCGTGAGCGGGAATCGAACTCGATGGCCGGTTTCGTAGCAAACCACTGCTACACTACCGCTCCGAACCAAGACAAACCACGTGGGACCACGTGAACAATACCGCTTTGGCAACAGCCTACAACAACAACAATAACAACAACAATAACAACAACAAACAACATTGATCCGTCGAGTTTGTCCGACGCGTGCGGCGTCATGTCCGTCCGACGTTTCGCTCCACGTGCCGGTTGCGAGCTAATTCAGGAACTGGACCTGAAGAAGGTCCCACCCGGCACGTGGAGCGAAACGTCGGGCAACTGTGCCGAATGACCCCAACGACACGCCAGCGAGTTGGACGTCGTCACCATCAGCAGTAGCAGCATTTAGCAATATCATCATCATCACCACCATCATCATCATCGTTGTCAAGACAACAGTCGTGAACTCCGCGATTCGAATTGTCATCGTCGTCATCATTACATCATTAAAATAATCATCAGCACCACAAGATCATCACCACCATCATTGGCATCACCGTCATCCCACAGCACAGCCAGAGGTTAGCATCATCATCATCACCATCGGTACAATACCTCGAACCTATTCGCACCTCAAATTAGCGCGGTTGGCTACGTACGGTGCGAAAAAAGTCCAGCGTACACGCGGCAATCATGAGCAGCAGCGTGAGCACCATCATTACCAGCAGCAGCATCAGCGATATTAATCATCAGTACGAGCATGAACTTCATCATCAGCATCAGCAACAACAACATCATCATCAGCAGCAGCAGCAGCATGGCGAGCGGGCAGCTGTAAGCGCCGCGCGGCCGTGACACCCAACCCCGTGACCCGCGCGGGGCCGCGTCCCCTAGGAGACGGAGCGCGGGAGAGGTAATCCCCCCCCCCCACGCGGATTCTTGTATCCGACTCGAGTTACCGCGACACGGACATCGATAAATGTTAGCTCGGATGACACGTGCGCGTGCGTGTCTGCCTGCGTGTGTGTGTGTGTGTGTCTGTCATAGGTGCTCGCTAACAGCACTTGCCCCAACAGTCTGTTGAGGCTATACGGGGGACATTTGTCTCGTGTGTCTGCCTGTGCGTGTGCGGGGAGCGTTGGCCGTAGTGGTTAGCGCTGCGTTGCACTAGAACCTTACGCCCCGAGTTCGATTCCCGCTCACGGCCACCAACACCGGTGAAGATTATCTGAACCGGTCCTGGGCCTCCCCTACGTTGACTCAGCCTCAAATGAGTACCTGGTGCGGTGTGTAAACATCGACACTGGGGAGACAAAGGCGGCCGGGCGTGGTGTTGGTCACCCACCCCCTCGTGTGCCGTGCTGGCCTTCATAGGGGCCCGCTGACAGCGCTATAGGGGAGATCTTTGTCTTTGTGTGTGCGTGTCTGCCTGTGTGTGTTCCTGTCTGTCTGTGTGTGTTCCTGTCTGTGTATATGTGTCCCTGTCTGTGTGTGTTCCTGTCTGCCTGTGTGTGTTCCTGTCTGCCTGTGTGTGTCCCTGTCTGCCTGTGTGTGTCCCTGTCTGTGTGTGTTCCTGTCTGCCTGTGTGTTCCTGTCTGCCTGTGTGTGTTCCTGTCTGCCTGTGTGTGTCCCTTTCTGCCTGTGTCCCTGTCTGTGTGTGTCCCTGTCTGCCTGTGTGTGTCCCTGTTTGTGTGTGTTCCTGTCTGCCTGTGTGTTCCTGTCTGCCTGTGTGTGTTCCTGCCTTGCCGATGACCGGTACCAGGGGTGTCAAGATCGGCCTCTGTGGAGGAGAAGGCTAGTGAAGGACGCTGCTGCTGCTGGGCAGTTGGAGGAAGTCGCCCTCCAACAACAGCGGCGGGCAGAGGAACGACGCTCACAACAACGAGCGGAGCGACTATCACTTCACAACCCTCGTTTGTATGTATCTATACACTCAACCCCATTCGTAAATTACCATGTGTAGTCTTAAAATAAAAATCAATCATAGGTGAATTATCGAGCAATGACGCTGGCTCTGTAGTTGTAGCTGCTTCTGTTGCTGTAGGAGCTGCTGTAGTAGCTGTAGCAGCTGCTCCTGCAGCTGTAGGAGCTGCTGTAGTAGCTGTAGTAGCTGCTGCTGTAGGTGTAGGAGCTGTAGGTGTGGGAGCTGCTGTAGTAGCTGCTGCTGTAGCTGTAGGAGCTGCTGCTGTAGCTGTAGTAGCTGCTGCTGCTGTAGCTGCTGTAGCTGTAGTAGCTGCTGCTGTAGCTGTAGTAGCTGTAGTAGCTGTAGTAGCTGCAGTAGCTGCTGCTGTAGCTGTAGTAGCTGCTTCTGCTGCAGCTGTAGTAGCTGCTGCTGTAGCTGTAGCTGTAGGAGCTGCTGTAGTAGCTGCTTCTGCTGTAGCTGTAGGAGCTGCTGCTGTAGCTGTAGGAGCTGCTGCTACTACAGATGTTGTAGCTATTTCTGCTGCAGCTGTAGCGGGGAGGATCCTGCACGCTGATTAATCAGCCTCTTCGTGGGGGGCAGCTGCGAGGCACGCGCCATCCATATGCAAATTTAATTAATTCCTTTCCCAGAATTCCTCTTTATTGGCTTGGCGAGGGCGCGCGGCGCGGTGCTAAACCACGTGCCCCCCACCCCCATCCTCTCCACCCCCCCACCATTCACCCCCACCCTGCCCCCCACCCTACCCCCCACCATGCCCCCCACCACTCACGAGCGAGGAATCCCACACGGACACCTCTGATGCAGCGTCTACGGTCACCCACGTGCGATCGCTGCTGAGATACCTCGACACACACCCCTACCCACACCCCCACCCACACCTCCACCCACCCCTCCACCCACACTCCCACCCACACCCCCACCCAGACCTCCACCCACACCCCTACCTACACCCCCACCCACACCTCCACCCACACCTCCACCCACACCTCCACCCACAC
>CM025617.2:1403983-1418525 GCA_014621495.2 Entosphenus tridentatus | reverse complement strand
AGAGACACAGAACCACACAGCCGTGGCAGCAGCGCGTTGCACGAAGGCACAGAGAGAGAGAGAGAGGGCACTTGAGTTGAACCGATCTCAGATCGAGTGCCGTGAAATTGCGTTCCTTCGTCACCCAACACGCAACCACGGCAGCCAGGGGCGGCGCTGGTGTCCAGGGAGGCAGGGAGGGGTCGTGGTGGTGGTGATCGTGGGACGGGTGGAGGAGGGGGGAGGTGATGGGGAGGGAGACAGGGAGGGGGGGGGGTGGAGGGTCGAGGGTGTGAGTCGATGGGCGCTTCTTTACCGAGTCTATCACCAAACCGTCCTCAAGTAAATCTGATCTCGTGTGACCATACTTCACCACGCCGGTGAGCGTGGGTTGTTGGTAGGAGCGGCTTGGTGGCAGTCGACCGAGAAGGAGGAGGCCAAAGACCGCTCCAGATATCACTGGCGACTGCACTGAGGACTCACGGCGCAGTCGGCGTGCTAAGCACTGCGCCACCGCTCCCCCGCCCACGTGGAGTTTGTTGAACCGCGATTGCAGCAAAAATCCATCGGCGTGTCTAGAACATTACCCTGGAATCGTGGAAACTCCTCCAGCAAAGTGGTTGTGCACGCGTGCGTGAGAGAGATGCACATTTCGCGCGACCGAAGGTTTGTGAGCCTCCGTGCGACGATCGCCTGGGATCTGGAAATCTAAAACGCCGCGCTCGATCCTGCACGACGGCGTGGTGGCTCAAGGAGACAGAACTGCACCTGAGGTGCCTTCTAGCCTCTAGATGGATCATTGCAACGCACGGCGGCTTGGCAGCGGGGGGAGGGGATCCTTCATCCTGGAAGAGTTTGTTTTTATTTGACCGGGTGAGGCCAAGCGAGAGATGCAGTCAGCTCGTTTTCAGGAGCGGCCTGGACATCACAAATGAGAGCCCATCACATGGGAATCGATGGCAGCAGCCAAATACTCTTAAACGCACGGCTCACCCAGCGGTGGAGTGATCATGACCCACGAGGAGACACGCAGCAGAAGCGCGCATAACGCGAGGTTTTATTCGCACCGCTGCTGTTCATTTTCACGAGATCGCAAGTGTTCAATGGAGACACGTCACACGCACTCCCTTCACCCCACGTTGTACACAGCGCCGCGAGCGAACGGGTCCGCTCGTTGTGTCCAGAGGTTTCTGCTGTGCAGTCAAAGGCTAAAGAAAAAGAAACGCGTTCACAATTTTTTTCAACATTTTAAATTATGAACGCGTGACGTCACGTCTATTTAAAGTAGCCAAACAAAAATAAACGCGGATTAGACGATCGCGTGGGACTCGCAGCAGACACGGACCCCCCCTACCCCCACGTCCCACTGTGCAATCACAGACACGCGCAGCCATTAAACGCCCCGTGTTACATTTCATTCAAATCCTTCTCGCAAGAATAATGAGGTGGACCAAAGTCGATTGGCCACTTTGCCGTGTCAAGTCAACGCGGAGACGCCGCGTGTGTGCGTGCGGGCACGCTCCGGGCCGGCCACACCTCCCCCCCTCGTGTGCCGTTCCGGCCTTAATAGGCGCTCGCGAACAGCACTTGCCCCAACAGTCCGTGAATGCTAATCGGGGGTCTCTGCACTACCCACGTGACACATGGCGCTCCGAATCATATTCAGACGGAGCTCACGTGGTCCGGGTGTCGCACAAGCGTGTTCACCAATCATCAGGCGCGTGCAGCGTGCACGGGTATTAATCTATCAGCGAACAGAGAGGATCGGTGACTGTGCAAGGAGAGACTTTAGGGGGGGGCGGGGGGAGCGCTCGGAGTGCAGTTTTCAAGCAAATCCTCTTAGACGACTTCCCCAACCTGGCACGGCAAAGCGTGCAGACATCGTGACCACCCTGGCGCCCGTGCCGTGGGCAGCGCAGCGAGATCGCGTTGTGCCCAACTTCCATTCTCCGTGCCTCTACGCTCACCGTGGAGTGACCCATGCAGACAGCTATGGCTGCAGAGTTTGGTAGTACATGTTGTTCACGTCGTTTATTGTGAAAATTCGGTCACAGTTCCTACGATCACTGTTTCGTTGCTTTTATGGCTTTATTTTGGTGATTTTTGAAAAGTGTTTTGGTTTGGCCATGTTTGTTTGTTGTAGTACAGAGTTCGACTGATGGCCTTAATCTAAGTTGTCTTGTGGTTGTTGTTGTTTGACTTGCATCCCACTGGGATGTTTGCAGTATTGGTGTACGGTGCTTTTTCTGCAATATTTTGCTGTCTTTTCTTGGATTTTCTGTTTGCACATAGTCACTTTAAGATGTTTTCTTGTTCATGTTTTCTGTTTGTTGCGGTTGCACCCGATTCAAGAGCCGAATGGCTCACAGGGCTACACCTAATAAATGAACTTGAACCGGGCCTTCAATGCCCCCCCACTCACCAGCACGATGCAGGGCGATTCGAGCACGGTCAGATAACAGCCCACGAGCTCCCAACGGCGTGGGGGCAAGCAGGGCGTTCCTCTCATCCCGCGGTGGGTTTTTTTTTCTTACGAAAAACAAATAAAGCGGCGTGTGATGTGCACGAGACGTCGCACAATGAACTTCGGAGCAGCGACGACGACGCCGCGGCTGATCAATCCACGGTGGACTGGGAGGGAAGATTGCCATTGACGAGCATCTCCAGACAGCGGCGATTACGCGCACCGCAAACAGTAGTTTAATGACAGCGTGCGCGTTGCACGTGTTCACAGGGTGCACATACAGACTCTTCACACCGCGGAGGATAAGGCAGAATATCCCATTAATCGGCATTGTACACAAAGTTAAATGACTGCCGTTAGTGGAATTGGCTACCACCCCAAGCACCGCACACGAACCCCAGACGAACCCCAGACGAACCCCACAAGCACCCCACAAGCACCGCACACGAACCCTCGCTTTCTCTTCGACATTGGGCCCGCGTGTTGCAGACAATCTGACACGAGTTCATGACTTCGACAACCGATAAAAAAAACATTTGAACTTTCAGGTGACTTTAAAAGCTGGCTCGGATTATTGGCACCGCAAGCTGCTTGCCAATGCTGGTGACCGGTGAAGATTGAACGTTGGACAAACGTTGGTCCAACCACACTCCAACTGCGGACATGTTTACTGGGTAGCGTGCTCTTGAAAGTCAATTGATGAAAGTGCGGAGTCAACGGTGCGCGCACACAAGACAAAGCTCCCCCGCGTAGCCTGGAGCAGTGTCGGGGCAAGTGCTGTTAGCGAATAGCACCTATGAAGGCCGGCACGGCGCACGAGGGGTGGGTGGCCAAAACCATGCTGGGCCGCCTTTGTCTCCCCAGTGGCGATGTTTACTACACACCAAACCAGGTACGCATTTGAGGCCGAGTCGACCTAGGGGAGGCCCAGGACCGGTTCAGATAATCGTCACCGGTGTTTACGCGAGCGGGAATCGAACCCGATTCGCCGGATTCGTAGCGCGGCGCGCAAACTGCTACACCACCGCTCCCCACACGTACACACACGTACGTACACACACACACACAACAACCGCCATTCGCCACTAAGTGGCGGTGACGTCACCGCGACGCTTGTGCCAGGCCATGTGCACCTTGAGGCCACGTGAAGTGTCGAACGCCCGTTGGCAGGTCACGGGGCAGACCCAGATGCCACGGGTCGACTGACCGAGATGACCGAGATGACACATACACACACGTACACACACACGTGGTCACTATGTTAATTTGAATCAGCTGCGCTTTAATACAGGTGACAAGGCGGTGACGTCACAGGAGCGCAAAGAAAGCCCCCCCGTGAAAGTCGGTCGCGTCAATAACGGAGCTTCAAAACTCGCTGCGTGGCGACACAAACAAAACAGCCGTTTATTTTTTTTTGCATTGCATCCTCCTTCAGTTAAAGTTAATTACTAATAATTAAGATCGGCAATAACTTACGTAGTTATACATATTTTATAGTTAGGATAAGGCGCCCACTTGCTTAAATGACACACGATTAAACGGGCTCAGCGTAATTATGTCCAATGATTACATTATTAATAATAACAGTTATAATTGTGCTTATTATCCCTTGATAAAATACACTATTTACAACAATTGACGAGATTACAACTCACGGATATATACATACACACACACCGAGCTGGCCTCAATACAAAGCGGAATCCAGGCCTTGCGGCCCACCACTCAGGGCCCCCCCCCTTCCCTGCTCACCAATCACAGGCGCGTGAATCACGTCGTGGACACACCGCACGCGCCGGATGCTGCCCAAACAAGCCCCTCCCCCCCCTCCGACACGTGATGCACAGCGCTCCCATTCCAACTCTCAAAGAACCCTCGCGACATCGCGCGGGGGGAGCGGCACGCGCATCACGTGGGGAGGAGTTTAGCAAACATCAGGCGCGTGCGGTGCGTCACGACAAATCGTGCGATTGCAACTGGGAAGAGTGGGAAACGCGGTAAGCAGACGCGACCGCAGCGAACGAGTAAGATGACTGCAGTCCGAAGCCCAGCTGTAGTGAATATCGTACACACGCGCGTGTACACACACACACACGTGTACACACACACAAACACGTGTACGGGGGGGGGGTGTATTATTGCAACGCGAGAGGGGAAGCGGTCAGGAAGGGAACAACACGGGGACTCGGCTCGAGCACAGGGGACGCGTGGACGCGAGTCGAACTCTGCACAACACTGCGTGTTTGGACGGGAGCTGAACGAGATTCAACCAGAACCGGACAAGGGCGGCACTAATGGTCCTAACCTTGACATTTGTACTGCGGCTAATTTCAATACCGACCCTGACACCGGCTACATTCTGGTGCGAGATCCTAACCCCGACTCCGCACTCAACACAAACCCTATTCCTGTGCCTAACCCAAAGAGCCCACCCTAAACCAAACCCCACAAACACAAATATTGAGCCCGAACCATAGTTATGTCCCTAACGCTCGCAGCATTGCAGGCAGCAAGGTTCACAGTGAGGAGGTGTCTGTAATTCAAGAGAGGTCTACCCTACGTGGTCAAGTGAGGGTGTGTGTATCAGAAGAGACTGCTTAATCATCTGAAGGGGGCAAAAAAAAAACATGGATTTCAACGAGTTAGGGCTTGCGTTAGGGTCAACTGTTACGACTGGAATTAAGAGTTGGGTTTAAATGACATTTAAAACATGCTCGTTTATGTGCGGAGGTTTCCTCCGGTATGCTCCCCCCGCTTGTACTAAATATTCGAAACGCCATCGACCACCCGAAGCAATGCGGCCAAAATTAATGATGCAGGACCCTCCTGTTAGAGTCCCGAGACGGTGCAGCTCTCCTGAATACCAACAAAGCCTTAAGTTGAATCGTTCATGATTACCCTTTAACTCCAACCCTACCACAAACACTATCCCCCCCCCCCCGCCTTACACAAAAGTCACAATTTCACACTAGTCCTGAATAAATAAAACAAGAATCCAACATACTTTCCAAAAAAAGACTCTCATACCGAGCACGGCTGTGATATCTACGCTAATGCGTGTCCGACAACGCAGTCCCCCAGGGTCGATCATTTTTGTCGTACAGAGTTTGAATGGTTGGCGCGTCCTCTTCGGTTCCCGGGCGGCGAGAGGGAATCTCGCCGACGTTCATCGCGCGCTGGAATAGGAGGAGGTCGCGGCGAGAGGGAGGGGAGGGGGACAACCGAAGTCAGCCAAGCGGTCGTGAGAAAAACTCTCTCATGATTATTATTCAAACTTCGCACACCGACGGCGGCGTTTGCTCTGCGTGCGTCATTAAGGCAGGTAAATATATAAAATCGGGAACTCGTTTCATGAGCGCGCGCCCTTTGACGGAATGCGCGCGGAGCACATAAGGTACGCGGCATAACAACAAAAGTAAAAATAATCGTGAATCGCACGTGCTCAGCCGCGCGCAGGCGGTGCAAAACAAGGGCACGGCAATAAGAATAATTCCACGCTGGGTGTTTAAGGTTAGGAGTAGGGCTATACACAGGATCGCGAGTCCATTGGCCGACAACGGAGGCCGCCCCCCCCCGCCCCGGCACTCACGACAGACCACAGCCTGCGGCGACGGGCCGAGCGGTCGGCGCGCCGTGCCAGAATTTATGACGCGCCGCGAATTCTATCACAGAGCCGCTGAAAGCCATCGCTCAGCATTTACTCGGCGATATCGCTGTAGCGAATGGGAGATTCTCACACACACGGCCATCCCCCCCCCCGCCTCTCCCCCCCTCCCCAACTCTCTTTAAGCCCACTTGGCCTATAGAGGAAAGTGCCGTTAGCGAGCACCTATTAAGGCCGGCACGGCACGCGGGTAAAAGGTCGAGGAGTGGCCCACAGCACGAGGCTCATCATTCGTCTCCCCAGACCTCACAGTCGCCTCCACGATTTCAGGCTGAGTGAATCTACGAGGAGGCTCGGGCGAGGTGCAGGTCACAACCCACGGCGTCGACGGGGTCGCACCACTGCCGCGCAGCCCAATTCCCACTCACCCACCCACCAACCCACGCACGAGAGGTAAAGTGTTCGGGTAAATTCTAGCAGCAGAACTTAAGGCATAATCTCCTTACTCACCCACGACAAATCAACCACCTCGAAAGTGCAACATCAATTCATTACCAGACGAGCAATGTTCGTTCAATTATGTTGTTGTTGTAGTAGTTGTTGTTCTTGTTTGTTAACAGCATCTGCCGGCAACACACGTTGCTTCCGCGTCCGACGGAGCGGCGCGTCTCGGTGCTGCGATGTGCTTTTGTCCGAGCGCGGCGGTGCCGTCTGGACATCGCTCCAAAGCGTCGTGAGGGCTTAGCTTTTACCCGGGTCTGTTACACCACATCCAGTAGACATCCTCTCGCTCCGGCTGTGCTGGCTACGGGTCACGCGCCACCTCCTCCAGACTATGACCAATGAGCCGGGAACATGATTCAAGCGAGAAATGAAGCCCTGCACGTCATCGCGAGTCGAACTCTATTGCACAGTCCACCCCTTTAACAAACGCACGCACGGACACAGCCTCCTGCAGTACTATGTACAGGCAGTCCAAACTAACTTAAGTCCGATTTTGCATTACGCTTTAGTGGTTGTGGTTTTTTTCCCTTTCCGTGTGTCCACGTACAGCAAGAGCATGGCCTAGGAAGACGGGGACATTGGGAAGAACGAAAGGGCCAGTCTGAAGAGGGCAAGAACAGTGGGGACATCAGGGAATTGAGAGCGGAAGCTTTGGGGGGGGGGGGGGACAGAGAGAGAGAGTCAATGAGAATTACGACCTCCGAGCACTGGGCCACAAACGAGTCCGGAAGTGCGTTTCCCTGTCACGCAGCAGCGGAGCAATAAATGAGATGCAAATGAGCGCTCGCAGGAGACCGGATAATCCGCGGCAAGCTCAGCAAGCGGCAGCAGCAGCAGCAGCAGTCATCAGGGAAAGGACTTAATGCAAACTCAATCAGCAAATGTGTCCTGTTCGGGAATATACGCGAAATCCAATTGTGATTGTGAACGTCAAGATGCCGAGCGGGTGCAGCGGTAGCGGCACTGCGCGGGTTAGCGGAACGAGCTGTGAAGTCGGTGAGTCCCGAGTTCGATTCCCGGTCACGGCCAACATCAGCACTGGGCAATATCTGAATCTGAACCTGTCCTGGGTCAGTCTACCTCTGTTCACCAGCCCGCACCGACCAGCGTGGTGAAGTACGGTCGAACAACCCCCATGATCAGTACGTCGCGAGTCCTTCATATAGCAGTGGATTGGCCAAGCGGCAGTATATTATTGCGTATTATTATTATGTAATGATGCATAGGGTCTAACCTCACGATCCAAACATCACATCACAATCCATGACCTTCAATTACTTTAGAATCGCACAATTTGTTCGCGTAGACTCTGCAGCCACGAGGGGCGCTGCTTCACCACAAAGGTAAACAGACAACAGTAACTTCAACCGCCGAATCGTGACGAACGCAGCCCAACTTCAAGAAGGAGACGATCGCAAACCGCTGGATGGGAAAAAAACAAAAATCCGAACGTAATCGGCATCGTGCAGCAGCGGTGGGAAACACATTTCTGTAAGAAAACGCAGCCCGGCCCCCCCCCTCCCGAACCCCAGTGTTCCAACGCTGGTCTCTCAAGACTCAACAAGTTCAACCCGCGGACAGGGTACGACGGATGAGTGGGTGTCACGAGGTCGTGGTGGCGGCGGCGGCGGCCCGTGGAAACACATTTCCGGATGCAAACGCAGCTCAGTGTTCCAGCTCTGGTCCTTCGGGACGACAAGTTCGACCGACCCCATGACAGGGTCCAACGGACGAGCGGGGCGTCACCGGGCGCCGGTGTTGAAAGCGGTGGTGGTGGTGGCGGCGCGGAAGGCGCGGTTGTCGTAGATCTGTGAGAGTGTGTGCGCCGTGTCGGCGAGCAGCGCCTCGAAGATGGAGTCCACGGCCTGCATCTTCACCTCCAGCTCGTCGTCCTCGTAGCTCACCCACTGCGGCTCCTCCTCGTGCAGGTCTCGCGCCTGCGGGGGGGAGGGTGGACGCGACGTCAGTGAGGGTGGACACGATGACAGGGAGGGTGGACCGAACAGGAGGCGGGGGTTCAATGGGAGAGTGTGGACGTAAGAGGGGGGCGGTGGAGAGGAGAGAGGGTGGACATGACAGGGGCGAGGGTGGATGTGAGAAGGGGAGAGAGTGAATCGCGTCAAAAGAGAGAATGAGAAGGTCGCGGTGGGGGAGGGGGGCACTGCCTGGCATCAGCCCTTCCCACACAAACCACGTGGATGTGAGCACCAGCCCTGACCCGATTGCACTTGGCCAGCCAAACACCAGCACTACCTCTAACCCTGAACACCAAACTAGCCAGTTAGATGCAAGCTCTAACCCACGAGGCAACTAAACACCAGTTCAACATTTTAATCCAACAACTCCATTGTCACAAATTGTCACCGTGAGAGTCCAATTTAAATCGACGGAGCCAAGCATCAATCCAGTTCCTGACGGCAGCGCAGCACCAAGAACGCGAGCCTCCCGGCTAAGGACAGTACGAATTAACTGCCCGACCCCGTCACGTCTGCTACGACGGCGCGTCTCACCAGGATGATGTCGACACGGTCGCGCGATTTCTTTCCCCACTTGACGGCGCGTGGGAGGTCGGGCTTGCGCCCTCCGATTCCCGGCCCGGCGGTGGCGACGCTGGTGGCGTTGGCGTCTCCAGCCGCGCTGCCCTCAAACAGCCCTAGCGAGCGCAGCACCTCCGTCTGGATCAACGCCTGGGATGGGTGGGAGGGAGCGAGCGAGCGGCAAAAGACAGACAGGAGGATTAACGTGATGGCAGACAAACGTTAACGATCGTCGTCATCGGCCCCGATCCATCCGCTCCACCGCTGGACGAGTGCCAGACACGCGACGGAACAATTCACGAAGCTCGTGCACCACGAGTCCATCTCGTCGGCTCCATCTCCGTGACAAGACGTCCTCCCGTGGGGCACGTTCCCTCCCCTCTCCACCCCGTTTGGCCGCCGCTCCGTCATTAGTCCCGACCGCCGGCCACTGTAGCGAAGAGCTAGAGTGACGTCCGCCGCAGAGACGGAGCGAGGATGCGGGCTGCGTAGATCGTAGGGGTTCTCACCGCGATCTCGTTGTCGCTGTGCACGCCCCCGATGCGCCAGAGGTAGAGCGAGGATCCGCGGCGAGGTTTCATCCAGGGCGGGCGGTCGGTGTTGGGGTCGTCAGCGTGCAGTTCCATGAACACCTCCTTGGTCAGGTCGAATACGGACTGTGGCAGAAATTATACAATTGCATCGTAAGATGACAGTGGTTGAAATAAAGAGTGGGGGTTGTCATTATTACAAGTGGCGGTGTAGTTATGGTGACAGCAGAACAGGAGTTAGGGTAGTGATAGGTCGGCCTGGTCTTAGCTGGGCTGCAAGGGCAAACCTCGCCACCCCAACACAGTGCTGGACCGCATGCTACGTGCGATGCACCCATCGCACCCCGGCCCCCCAGCACCCCCCCGGGCACCCCCCCTCTCCGCCCACGCACCTGCTTGTAGACGCGGCGGCTCACGCTCTCGATGTCCTGGCCCCGGCAGTCGGCGCCCAGGTAGGAGCGTGGCGCCGTGACGTGGCGCGCGTTCTCTCCCAGCTCCGTCAGCTTGTCCAGCTCGGAGAGGGCGGCGCCCACAAGCGCCGCCACCTCGGCGTGCGAATGCGGCACGGCGAACAGCGCCTCCTCCTCTTCCTCCTCCTGCGCCCTCTCTTCCTCCTCCTCCTCCTCCTTGGCCTTCACGTCGACGATGCGCCCGGCCGTGGCGCCGACCGATTCCGGAGAACCCGGGCGACCCCCTTCGCCGAACCGCACGCCCCGAAGGCTCTGCGAGGGGGAGCGAATCGCACGTCCGGATGTTGAGACTAAAAATCATGATCACGATCGTTCTGAGAATCCCGACTGCAATGATGCCGGCGCAATGGTGAGCATGCCGGATTGGCAATCCGGAGGTTGCAGGTTCGATTCCATTTCCCGGCGCGGCAGTTGGAAAGTTTCTTAAATAACCCTCCCCTCTGCCGCCTCCGCCTCCCCAGCAGTATTAAATGGGTACACACTGCAGTCGGATGATATTTACATCACTTGGCAGGGTATAGTGTGGGAACTCCCACCTATTGCACGATGTCTGAGCGGTGCGAAAATGAAGGCCAGAATACCCACAGGAGGGGCTCTCTACGAAGCACATCTTGGCGGCAGCGCGATCGCAGCAACAACGATGTCCTCTACTACGCTCACCACCTGGATGAGGGCCACGTCTCACATGGCCCGGACCGTGGTCAGCGCGACCGGTTGGCGAAGGCAGGTTAGCACCGACGTGGAAGCGCGAAGTTACAGAACAACAATGGATTGTGCTCCACCGCCCACCGCTGCCCACCACAGAGGCCCACCGCTGCCTCAGACCACCTGCTTGTGTACAGTGGGCACCCATTCGAGCACCATGCAGGCTCGCGACGGCTTAGCTTGTGGGGTCTAGCAACGTCGGGCCCGTTTTGGGCGATTTTGTTCACCGGAGACACATTCACAGCGGGCGCTTATTGATCCGACGGTCATTTCAGCCGAGTTATACGAATCTCTTTTGTTTTATTCTGCCGCGTTTTTTGTCTTCACAGGAAGAAGCCATTTCCGGAGCCAAAAGGAATCGATTGGGAAGTCGGCGTTCACTTTGCAGAGAGATGGCTGCTGCCTACTCACGGCCACTTACATCCAAGATCCGCGTCTCACTTGCCAATACCAAAATATAAAAAGGCCAAAAGAAGAACACACGGCACACAACCGGACTTGAGTCTGAGCAAAAAAACCACGGGCGTGGCGGCCGCCAGCGATTAATCCGGAATCTCAAACGTATTGAGTCAACACATTACGGTCACAATGCTCGATAAAACAAAACACGGACAGTACGAAACATTTTATCATCGTCGTCATCATCAGCCATTATCAATCCACTGCTGGCGGAAGGACTTCCCCCAAGTCACCGCCACCTCTTAGAATATTTTTTTTTCTTGTTCTGACATGGGTTGCACGTAAATAATTGTCGTTGCTTTTGTTCTTGTTGGTTTGCACATTCCCTCCACCCTGCCATGTCCTGTAACTGATGCCACTGCCGACAGCCTTGGGCTGTGGCTGTCCTTCTATAGCAGAGCTGCTTAGCTCAATGAGGCCTGCAGTAAGTGGGTACCAAGACACAAGTGAAGTGCAGATAATGATGTCAAAACATTCAATTTAATGTATTTTTTGTGGGCACGGTTGACCCAAAAAACCAGAACAACCTGCTCACGGATAATCGCGAGCAACTGCCACTACAAGTTTGCTTTGACATGGCGCTCTCAATGCAATGCGTCAACGGCTCCTTTGCCAACAACACTCTGAGCTAAAACACTCGAACAGCACTGGTGCAGCAAGACGACTTCATTGCCTCCCACCTGCTGCTGCTGTTGCTGCTGCCGCAAGGCTCGGCGATTGCTGCTCAAGCCAAAGTCCTCGTCGAACCAGTCCTGGTCGTCCTGCAGAAGGCCGGCCTCCAGCAGCGCGCTGCTCAGCCGCATCTGGGCCAGCGGCGTGCTGAGGTCTTCGCTCGAGTCCAGGTCGCACTCGGGGCTCACCTGGGCACAGGAAGGTTCGCCGGGTGAGACCTATTGGCAGCCGCGATGGCGAGATGGTAACTCCCTCGCCTGCCATGCAGAAGGTCGTGGATTCGATCCCGACCCTGACACCTGTAAATTTGGAGTTTGCATGTCTCTCTCCCCGTCATCATGTGGCTTTTTCTCCTGGCCCTCCGATTTTTCCCTCCAAATTTAGATTCCCACGTGATAAGCCACTTTGTTGCGCTATCATTTGTGGCCAGATCGCTTGTGAAAAAGAGCTGTGTATCTCAGTGGGCCTTACCTGGTAAAATAAATCAAAAAAATTGTTTATTTAACCTCACTTAGGTCAGGGGTGGGGAAACCTTTTACTTTCTGAAGGCCGAATAAGATTTCAATGCAAAAGGCCCTTACTTTGACAGAAGTGACTGAGAAAGCAAATATGAAACACACAGAGTTGGGAAGATGGACACTATTGCCCTGGAGTACTCGATTAGTGCAGCTCAGTTGCTTGCAGTGATGGACGTATGTATGCATGCATGTATGTATGTAGAACTTCTTTCGCACCGTACGTAGCCAACCATGCCAATCAGAGGTAGGGACTACTATCATTTGCAGGCCATTTCGAAGTGGTAAGCCTCACGCACCCGTGGACAACAGCTAATGAGTTTGCAGGCCATATCTGCCCCCCCTGGCCACGAGTTTCTACACCTCTGACCACAGGTACAAAAAAAAACCTCATCGTAAAATTTCTCCGTGCAAAATCGAAATAAGAGTTAGCGCTACCTGGTGGGGGAAACGCGACATCACGACCAATGCGGAGAGTGACCGGGGCAGCGGAGGACTCCACGTCACTCGCGTGCTCTGCTGTTTAATTGACAATTGTCGTTAATTTCTAGAAATCATGAAAAGTCGCCAACGTGAGATGTAAAAGCCAACAACAAGAGGTCTTATTTTGTAGATGCCCACCCGGGCAGCATCTTCTGAGCTGTCCCACACAAAAAAAGGTGTCAGTTTTGTTGCCAGATAAAAGGGTAAAAAAACAATTATCATATTTTGCTACTGGCAAAGGAGGTGCCAATGGTGTCCCACACTAGTTTAAAGGCTTGTTCATGGGAACTAACAATACATAGACATTCTGGCGTCGCTGCTGTGGTGTGACGTGCTTCAGAAGATGATGTCACTCCATCAAAAGTCTATTTATGACCCCCATAGTCTTTAACTTCCCTCTCCCACGTCGCTCTTAAAGCTGCCCACTCATCATTGTGCAAGCTCGCTGGCTCGCTGACGCAAAGCGTCACGACAAATGCTAAGGCATTTCTTCATCCGTCCTGTGTGAACGCCCCCGCTGCCTGTTTTTAGAATACGTGTGGACATGAAGAGTGGCCGGAGCGCAAGAGGTAATATTTTTAATGGATTAGGGCTATAAAGTAAATTTTTATAAATCGTAAGCGACTCGAGATGGACTTCCCAGAAGAAAGCCTCGGATGGAGTATTTTAATTTGTTAACAATGAAATAAAATGAATCATTTGG
Source organism: Entosphenus tridentatus (assembly GCA_014621495.2). NCBI lineage: Eukaryota > Metazoa > Chordata > Hyperoartia > Petromyzontiformes > Petromyzontidae > Entosphenus > Entosphenus tridentatus. The sequence goes on along the minus strand of CM025617.2, from coordinate 1,404,900 downwards.
CGTCCTTCAGGGGTGGAAGGAATGAATCACCCACCGCCACCAGCAAATTTAATTGCCGCGATTCAAGTTCACCATTCAATCCAAGGATCGATTCATTTGTTTACCACCGCGATGGGTGGCAGCACCTCCAGTGGCTGCAAGAGTGACAATAACCCATTGCTGTACAGCTCGCACAATATCGAAACACCTCCGATTCTTCTCATACGTGCAATTCGACGCCTAGTAAGCTTACGAATTTATATTAATGAGACCCCCTTTAATCATCGGTGGCCGGAGCCGGGGAATCGAACCCCAGGGTCTCAACGGTGCTTGGAATCTCGAGCCAAGGGGCCACACAATGCGACACATTTATTCAAAGAGTATCACCCCGATCTAGATTCCTTCGAATCGAAACTACGGATGGAATCTGCATTTAAACGTGAACTGGGCTTAGTGTCTCCTGGCACCGGCAGCGCGTCGCTGCTGTCGCCAGCGTCGCTTACCGGCCTTGCGGTCGGCTCCGGCGGGAAGGCCCTCTCCGTCTCGAAGTCGATCCCCCCCTGCGGTCCTGGCCCGCTGCTCTGCGCCCTCGAGTCGTCGTGTCCGGCGAAACCGTTGTCGAGCCGTGGCGGCTGAGACGGCTGCGGTGGCGTCGCCGGCTCCAGGAGGGTGTTTGCCTGGGCGATCTTATCATTCCGCGCCTGCCGCAGCTGCAAGTACTGGTCGAAGACTTCCGACACAAACTTGCCGACGAGTCCGTTGGCGACTGTGTCCGCGTTGTTTGTTTTGCGTTCGTCTTCCGGCTGTTGCTGCTGCTCTTCCTGCTGCAGTTCCTGTTGCTTCTGCTTCTCTTTCTCCTCCTGCTTCCGTTTCTGCTTCAGCAGCTCCTGTTGCTTCTGCTGCTCCTCCTGCTTCTGCTGCTGCTCTTGCTCCTCCCG
>CM025617.2:1362589-1403973 GCA_014621495.2 Entosphenus tridentatus | reverse complement strand
GCTGCTCCTCCTGCTTCTGCTGCTGCTCTTGCTCCTCCCGCTTCTGCAGCTCCTCCTGCTGCCGCAGCTCCTCTCGTTGCTTCTCCAGCTCCAGGTGTTGCCGCCGCAGCTGCTCACAAGTCCTCTCTGTCAAGGGCACGACGTCGGCCCTCTGTGCCTGCAGGCGGCCCTTCTCCCTCGCGAGCATGTCCAGCAGGGGCGTGTAGAGGGACTGATCATCGGGCGCGTACGGCGCCAGCCAGGACGGCTGAGCATTTTCGTCGGCGTCCGAAACCGAGACGAGGCTGCCGACGCTTGAGCGGCGACTGACGCTTCCCGACGGGGTTCCTTTCGAATCCTCACCGTCGGGGGCGGACACGCGGCTGTACATCGATCTGTCGTCATCGTCCTCTTCGTCATCGTCGTCGTCGCGGTGGTCGTCTCCGGCAGGCTTCGCGGCTACAGACAGGTCCACGGGAACGCCGACCGTTCCTGCGTCTTGCGGCGCCGCGGCCTCCGTTCTTGAAGACTCGTCGACTTTTTGACGATCAACGACCGCTCCTGAAATCTTGGTGACCTCCTCGTCACCATCGCTGCTGACAATAGCTGTGCCCGCATGACTGTCCGCGACAACAGACGCCGCTGCCGCTGCTGCCGCTGCTGCTGCTGCTACCGCTGCCTCTGCGACGGCTGCTTCAGACACCTGCTTGAGCGCTTCGGCAATCACGCCATCGACAAATTTAGCGACCTCAACGAACAGCTGCTCGCCGAGCTGGATGCCGGCCAATGGGTCGCCCTGATCGCTGCTCGTGGGGCCCGTGAGCTCGGACCGAGCGGGCGATGGCAGTGGCGATAACGGCAGCGGCTCGGAGTCTCGTTGCTCGTTCTCATCCTTACCGGGCTCCTGGCTCGGCGACCTTGGGCTGAGGAATCGCCACGTCTCCGCGTCCGTGTCGCCCTCCCGGCTGGCGGTCTCGGCCTCGTCCCGTGCCGTCTGTCCGGTCTCGACACTTTCCGCTTCGTCGAAGAGCAGGTTCATGTCGTGGCTCTTGGGAGAAGAGACGCTCTCAAACGTGGAAGTGGACTTCATGAGCAAGCTGCTGATGTCCGAGGCGTCGGCGGAGGAAAAGTTGGAGGAGAATTCAAACTCCTCCGAGTCGGAGAGATCCCCATCCAACAATGACTTCGGGATCATCTTTGCATCGTTGGAAACGCTCGGCAGAGCAGAGTCTGATGTCGTTCCGGCATCGGTTAAAATGTTACAAATCACGGTCCCGCGAGGCTCTTGCCAGACATCCGCCGACCACGATTGGGGAACGACGTCCGGACCGTTAGGCACCTGCACCTCGTCGCCGCTCTCGCACGTCTGCGATGCCGTCGTGTCGACGACCATCGCGGGCAGCTCGTCTGCGACGAGACCCGACGACTGCGCAGGCAGCTCCATGGCGATGCCACCAAAACCACCGACCCCCAATGCAGGCACCGCCGAATTGCCGCCGCGGGAACCGCTTGCCGATGTCACATCGTCTCTGTGCGTTTCCACGGCGCCACCAGAGCCGATCGGTACGAGATCGTGCACTTCCCAGCAGGGTGGAGCGTCCACTGCCTTCTTCACCGCCGTCTTCACCTCATCACCGTCATCTCGACGTTCGGTCGGCCGGCTCACGTGTTCGCTCTCACCGAAGCAGTCTGGAGTTTGCAACGAAAAGTCAACGTCGCCGCCAACGGCTTCTGGCGCGATCGACTCGTACGCAGACGACGCCAACTCCGATCCCTGACCCAAGCCCTCCGAGTTTTCGGCCACGCGTCCTGAAGGAGGATCGTCACGCAAGTCCTTCGCCGTCGGCACGGCGCGGGCGTCGGAAGGGCCAACGATGTCGTCGCCCGGCAGCGAAGAGGTGGACGACGTTTCTGCTGCCGGATCGGCGACTCGACCGCCGGACGAGTTCGGGGAGCTTGGCTCGGCAGGTTCGAAAGTCGAGTTGTCGTGGACGGAGACGCCGAGAGGCGGGGTCGGCGAGCGGGCGTCAGGCGAGGGGACGTCATCGTGCCGAGCAGCGGCGCTCGGCACGGGAAGCGAGCCGGACATCTCCTCTCCAAGGCTCGGACGTTCCGAGAGGTCATCGCTTGGCACGGAGCTGTCTTTGGATGCCGATATCGCCAGGGAAGAGAAGGACCCTGAATAATAAGAGTGCAGCGGTCAGGGGACACATCGATGGGCACACATGGGGAAACAAAAAATGATAAATTTTATTTTTTTAATAATAATTCTGCATTATCATTTGTACGTAAAAACCTTTGCTAACTGGCCCCCATTCCAAGAGGCTTAATAATAATTGCAACATTTTCGGTAACAAAAAACATCAGTCAGAAATGCACGTGTGTGCATGGGGGAGCATCGGTGACCTCACCTTGCTCACACGAGGCGTTCTGCATTTCCGTAGTCTCCGCTTGAGCAGAGCTCCCATTCGCTGGCTTCGTGTCCAGGCTGCATGGAGTCGAAAAAAGAATCGATATATTACATCATCATGACCATCATCAGCCAAGATAAACCCACTCCCACGGTCTTGCGACGTAACGATGGCCCTAACAGCTGCACGCGAGCTCACCTCGTCGTCCCACCTGCGTGGTGGACACACCGTCGGGCTAAGGGTTATCTTTATCTCCCACCCCGTCACTGTTGTTGACCACAGGGCCATCGTCGCTTCCAGCACGCCGTGCCCAAGCCAACTACTAACTCATTGTCACCCGTTAAACGTTGCACACGGCATAAATATACAACACAATGCCATTGCAATGTTCTGGAATATACGATATTTTTACACATTTACAATATTTGTCAAAATGTATGTCAATGGCCTATTGCAGGACTAAGATGTTTGCCTCAATCATTTTTTTATAAAGAGTGACTGCCTTTCTTCGTGCCCGGAGAAAACCCACAGCACATACGAGGAGATTGACACTCAAAGCTCCAAAAACGAGTTCACAAACGCACAGTGCGCTGACCACTGCCCCACCGCTCCTGCTGTCAGTGTCAAAATTGGAGGGTAAATGACTAAAGAATCTTACCTGGAGTGCTTGCTGCACCATCGCTCTTTTGAAAGGGAAGACAGATTCCTATTTGTTGTGGTTGTGTGCGAGTGTTACAATTCCTCGATGCTTTTAGGGTTTATGTAGTCCATGGGCCAGAGCAGAAACCGGTACCGTCTAAGGTAGCAATTGTTTAGTCGTGCCAATTGAGTTGTGCAGCCAGTACGAGTGAATTACTTGATAACCCCTTTCATTTCAAGTGGTTGCCACATGATTCACCGTCATTGGCGACAGCACGAAATGGCAACTGCTGAAGTTGTGCCACCGCAGATGGTACCGACAAAAGTGACATATCTCTGGCGTAGGCTCATGGATGAAAATTAATGGGACAGCGTGTGTGGCCGGTGTCGGAGAGAGCGGGGCCCTACTCGAGCGAGCTGTGGGTCCTGGCGTGTGGCCGCACGGATGGGTGAGGTTCCTTGCTGTTCTCGAGCTCGCCCTGTGCCTTGCAGATAAAGGTGTCATAGGCCTGGGGGGGGAGAACGCAGACAGGACGCAGACACGCGGACGCACAAGAACGTTCACGCAGGCACACACGTAGGGGGATAGCGACGCATGCATCCGGCACACACGTAGGGATAGCACACACACACAGAAAACACGCGGAGAGATACACACATGCAAAAGTACGCGCACGAAGGTAAGGACGTGCACACATAAGAGACACATAATTAGTCGCATGCAAATGAGACGACACACATACGTACGTCAACGCAGATACAAAGACAAATAACCCCCGTGTATCACGACTGTACTGTTATAGCATATGTACCGTCGCGGGAAGCCCATTGAATATGGAGCTGAACAGTTCTTGGAGCCCCTACTGTTGCGATAAATTAAACCTATATCCATCCAATCTGTCGAAGTTGCATGCAATGTTTCTTTGCGCGCGATCGCGGGGGGCACACCGTTTTGCCTTTGGACGAGCCACGCGAGAAATTTGCTGCTGCAAAGCGACCGTCACGTGGCGACAATGAAGGTCGGTGGCAGGCGTCCGATCTCGTACATTCTATTTACTCCCGCGCCGGATGAATGGCGGTGCATTTCATTAATTCACAAAATCACCTTAAATCCTGGCATCTAGGACACTTTTCACGTGAAAAGGATGAAAAAAAGGAGGCGCTTCTACAAAACGTGAAATGTTATGCCCGAGCTGAACAACAAAGCACTTGGAAGGGGCCCCGCAGGTTTTGTTATTTTTATGCTAAGCGCAATTGCATTGAGCTCTTATTTATTTTGTCAAACGGTTCAAGTTGAGGAATGCCACGTATCTCGCATCCAACGTCCCTTTCGTTTAGTCACGAAGCGTGGTATTACAGAGCTGCACAAGGAGCTGTGAAAGCGCATTAAAGCAATTACAGCTATGCTAAAAATACTAAATGAAGTTCCAATTTTAGTATACGTTTATCTCTTTCCCCAATGTTATACCGATTGTGCCATCGGCGTTTGGTCGTGAAAATACGCATCTGTTTGGACCTCTTGCAGAGCAGTGTATCACCCTGTGTTAGAGAACGTAGGGGGGGCAGCAGTAACGTTTGTCATGTGATGATCAAATCGATATTTTCACAGCTGGAATCTAACTAAAATTAAGTCACAAACAAATTTTAATATGATGGGGTTTGTTTTTTGTACAATCATTGGTGGCTGGACAGAGCCCCTCAACTTGCTACACTTTGAGAATGCGGATTAACCACAGGCGGCTCGCCTCGATTCCAACACGGCCTTTCAATGGTGCCAGCTCCGCGCTATAACCTTTTCTTTCAATTCCAATTGCGTTATTGTAACGATGCATGAACAACGTATAACTCACAAGCGTTGGGCCACCCGCCAGACCAGTTCTCCTCGCTTCAACGTGCCAGAAAAAAAAACCCGGGGCGGACTTTACAGACAACGTAGGAGACCGGGCTCCTTCTAATGATTGAGCCACCCCCCGGTGCCGGCAAGGTATCGACGGCTCCTGGTCTGACCTGAAGCTGGAGGCGCAGGCTCGACTCGTGGGCTCTGAGCCGCTCCCTGGCGCGGCGACGCTGCTCCTTCTGCAGCCGCTCCACCATCATCTTGCGGCGAGCCAGCTCGTCGCGCAGCGCCACGATGCGCCCCTCCACCTCGCTGGAGCACTCCGACTCTGCGGACGAAGCCAACGGGGGGAGAGAGCGAGCAGAGGTTTGGGTTGAGGGCAACGGTCGGAGAGAAACGTTAAGAGCGATGATACACCGCTGCGGGGGGTCTGTAAGAGGAGTACCACTTTGCTGGGGAAGTCAACAGCAGTTGTGGAGATTTGTGCCCCCCGCCATACAAATGTGGAATTCCCACCGCAGGATCAGGGCTGTAAAGAGGAGCTGAGCAAGACAGGGGATGAGCAATAGAAGCACCGGGATGGAGACAAAGAGGCAGGCCGAGCAAAGGCATTTGTTCAAAGCGGCGACCCAGGAAGTGAAAGACTGCGGGTAGCGAACGCGGAGATGATGGCCTGGGACAGAGACGAGTGAGGAAAGAGAAGCAGGAAGACAGGCGACTGGGGGGTGGTGGGGGTTGGAGGGAAGCCGGTGGGAAGAAGAGGAAGGAGGAGAGCGGCGCTCACCGGACGCAGTCCTGATGGACAGGGACCATTCGGAGAGGTTGTCGGTCGCTCGCCACGACTTGTCTCGGAGGTTGTCTCTCTCGGTGTCTGCGTTGGACACGGAGCGCACGGAGCTGTCCCTGGGCGTCAGCGTGGGGCTGCTGGAGACGGCAAGCAGGACTGCGCACGCACACAATGGACCAACACCGTTTCAATAACATTGGACAACTAAAGCCGGGCTTGAAAAGCACCACCACCGGGCTCATCTATATGATCACATCCCCGAGCCGAGAGTGGAATGTCCACATTGCTCAGGTGGGGGAGAGTTTATTCCACCCTTGACTTCCCCACAAGGCGAACGTCTCATCTACGCTGTTCAACCACCATGGTTAACAACGTCCACTAACTAATTGCACTCGACAAATGGCGACGATGGGGCACGCGCGCGTAGGGGGTTAAGACCCCACCACAGCACCGCTAGCAGGAAGCTATGCTATGAAAACTAAACTATAATTTATTCTACCAGGTAAGGCCCACAAAGCAAAATAGCTCTTTTTCACAAGCGACCTGGCCACAAATGATCGTGTAACAAAGTGGCTTATCGTCAGGAAATTTACATCGGCCAAATACTCTAAACACATGTTTCTAAATGTGGAGGGAATATCGGTGGGTCCCAGACAAAAATCCACGCGACCACGGGGAAAGAGACATCCAAACTCCAAATATAGAGGCGTCAGGGTCGGGATCGAACCCACGATCTCCTGTATACCAGGCAAGGTCGTTAACACCATGGCGCCGAAGCCGGTGCCGACGCCGGCCGTAACCCCCGGTGGCCGCCCACCGCCACGCACCTTCGCGCTGCGAACTCGGCGGCGTGGCGCCCAGCGGCGCCCTCAGCCGCCCGTTCTGGCGCCCGCGGTCTTCGTGCCGCGAGCGCACTGCCAGCCGCTCGATGTTGCGCACCTCCTCCTCCTCCGTGTCCAGCCGCTGCTTCCACAGCAGCAGCTCCTTGGCACGGCGCCGGCGCTCACGCAGACGCTGCTCCCGCTTTGTCAGGTACCTGGGGTGGCAGCGACAGCGGATCGAAGATGGTACACCTACTTGCTCAAAATTATATATGTTTCAAAAACAATTGGAAATGTTGATTGTTTCACGTTCCCTTCATCTCAGTAATCGACATCAACAACCAGGTTCTAGTGATCATCTTGATCACTAGGGACACAGATTTCACACAGTCTGCACAGTTTTTGTCCAATGGAAATCAAACCAAAGTGTTTAATTCTCATATTTGGAAGAATTAAAAAAACGAAGTGAAAAATTTAATTGAATATTTTTTGTGTGCACCATCGTTGGTGAATGTGCTTATACCCAGATTCATCACCACTGGCTGAATTCTGGCTTCGAACCCATGATCTCAGCCATTCTTGCTCACTGTCTGTGAACTCTCTCAGCCACCCAGGCCACCTCGATTTTGATGATATTTTATAAACATTTATATGAGCATTAGCCGTGCCGCACAATAACTCACGGCTGGTAACAAATCCCGCATTAAATCACACGCCGCGTTAGTGGCAACGCGTTCCTTTGAGGGGTTAATCGCGAATGTTAAAGAGTGACCCCCGCGGCAAAAAAGCAATGCCGTTAAGGGGGCCGCCCGTTAAACAATGACGCGATCAATCGGGTTAATAACTGCGGAGCGGCGTGAGCGATCCACCGCTGACCACGTGAAAAAAATATATAACATCCGGTGTTGAAGTATCAGGCAGCCAAGAGTGGTAATTCATTCACAAATTGTAAAAAAAAAAACTCATAGTCAGTGCAATTCAATTTAGTGAGCGACGGCGCTTTATACAATAAGATCATGTACGCACGCGCCAGCAGCCCGGCGAACGCCGTTCGCTACTCTCACATAGGCGGGGCCCGCTAAAAGATTTGATTTTAATGCCAGGGGGTATTGAAATGCGTCACGCGGTGATATCTTTCCTGACGTTTCAGCGGAGATGTTCTAATAAAAAGTGAAATATCAGCACAAACGACCTCGGCGTGGCAGTAAGTACGTGCATGCGTGCGTACAAAAAATATATTAATAACGGTCATTGGACCTTCGTCCGCCGCTACACGCGTCTTCCAAAAACACACACGCAGCTGGCTAACGAGTAAAAAAACAATCGAACGCTGGCAAACTCCGTCACACCGTGCGGCAACGTAGAGGGTAAAAGTGGAATTAAAGACACATCGCAAATGTGTGCGCAGGTTTTAACTGGGAAACAAAACTCGCTCCAGTCAAGTAAAGTCGTACCACAATCGGGCTGGATCCAAACACCGCGTTGGTACGCACGCAGGCAGGCAGGCAGGCAGACAAAGAATGCTCACGCCCCGCGTGCCCCGCGTGTCATTACAAGTTGCCGGGTGATTTCAGAATAAAAAGAAAATGCAGAAGCAGCAACACCAAACAATGACCGCAGATCTATTGATCGACGACCAACTCTCGCATCGCTCCTAATGGACCTCGAGCCTCTGCAACCATCTGTCATCCCAAAGCAAGGCTGCGGTGTGCACAGTAGCGTTACCTTCATCTTTTCACAGATGTTCTTCAGATCATAAAAAAATAAAATCATGGCAAACCTTCAAAGTGGCAAATTACTCTGGCAGAACCCTAACAGCGATGATGATGATGCCATTAAAAATACGCAACTTGGCTTTCAGGCTACCGATGGTCACATTACTGGCCAAGGCCGACCAGCTGATCGGATAACGCAACTGCCAGCCCACTTGCGCCACTCAGCCGCCACGATGTGGGCTGACGCTACCCCACCTGCCGGAGGAACTGACGGTGCGCGCACCTTAAGACAGACAAATCTTCTTGTAAAAATAAGAACGTTTCCGCGAACGGGTTCGCTAGTGGCCAATACTCCTCCTCTATACGTCCGGCTTCCCCAACGGTCAGGGAAAGCTGTGAACTGCTGCTGTTGGCGTCTAAAATACCCCACTTATAAATAGTTGCAGAGAAAGGTAATACTCGGTGTCCACTTCCTTATGGAAGCGGTACTGTACATGGCCACGTATATGCATACAAATCATCGGAGGCCGGGTGGCTCAGAGAGGTCAGAGGGGACTGAGCCGGCACTCCTGAGATCATGAGCTTGAATCTGGGTTTAAACCTTCTGTGATTAAGTGGGCTCGGAAGGGTAGTGGGGTTCAAGTTTATTTTGTTGAAACCGGGTGAGGATCGTGAAGATTTGAAAATTTTAAGTCTCAGCCCGGTCACCAATGACTGCACACAAAAAACCATCGTTATCATAATTGTGTGGTTTTTCACTTAATATGCATGGAAACGCGAAAAAAAACTCATCACTTCGTCATAGTCAACGCCCATCAACACGTAGATGTGCGACTGGCTGACATTTCTAGAAATAGCCCTTTTTCAGAGGGTAAAAGGAGAAGGTTGCAGAGAGAGAAAGCGTTACATCCGCGTGTGGCGAGAGATTCGGTAGGGCCCGTCTCTGCTCGCGGTTGGTGATGGTGATGGGGGAGTTGCTGGCGCTGTACCTTTGCAGCTGCATGTGGATGTACTGCCCCAGTTTGGGCTGTAGTTTAGGGAAACAGAGCGCAAGGGCTGCCCAGTGGTAAGCGGTGAAGACGGAAAAGAAACAGTGCACGGGCGAGCAGAGGCTACGGAAGAGGACGGGAAGGAGGAGGGAGGAGGAGGAAGAGGAGGAAAAAGAAGAGAAGGATCAGGAACACAAGGATACAAATGCAAGAGGGGGAAAACAACAAATACGGGAAAAAACTTAGCTTACTGCGCAAAGCGACTCGCAAAACAGAATGCAGCAGAAACAATTCATGTTTTGCGAGTATTCTAGAGAGAAATGCCGGCCTAAGATAACGCACAAAGGGATTGCGCAGGATACTGGTGAAAATAACGAAGATGAGAGTGACGGTGATCAAAATTACGACGATGGTGAAAATGATGAGGATAATGATAGTGATGTGAGAATGCTGAAGATAATAATTACAATTCCCGTGACGACGAGAGTGACAATGATGATGATGACGATGGTGACAGTGATGACGATGATGCTGACAATCGCAACAACGAAAACAACTATAACACGATCGACAATTCAGCACCAGCGTCAACACCGCCGCTCCCACAGTCCAACAAGACGACCGTCCCACCAATGGCCACGGGCCTCACCTCTCGTCGAGTCGGCCCTGGAACTTCTTCAGCTTGTCCAGGATGCTGCTGCTGCTGCTACAGCGGCTGCTGCTGTCACTGTCGCTGCCCAGTGTCCGCGCCCTCTGCTCCGAACCCTTCTTGCCGGCGCCCTTCCCACCGGCGGACGGGCTTGCTGGCGCAGCGGCGGCAGCCTCTGACGCCGGGACGCCAGCGAGCCTCGCGGCCCCGTGCCGCCGCGGGCTGCGGAACTCCTCCAGTGTCATGGGCACGGAAGGCGTCGGGCTGCGAGGGGCAGCGGCATACGTGGTGGTGGTGGCGGCGACACCTGGCGCGGCATCGCGGGGTGGAGTGCCAGGCGGCGGTGCTGCAGGGCTGCTGCTGGCGCCCACGTCCACGCTGAAGCGCAGACGCCGACAAGAGAGCCGAGTTAAACGTACGACTCGACAAATGCAAACACGCTTGTGGTGCTGTTGCGGTGTCAATTTAAACAAAAATGGTTTTCGTTCAGAGCCGTCATCCACTCACCCGCTGGGCCGCTCCTCTGCGCGCAGCCTCCGCAGGAACTCGGAGTCCCGGTGCCGGCGCTCGTCCAACAGATCCGTGACAGCTGCCCCAGGCTCGTGGGGGTCTGCCGCGCCGGTGGGGGTCTCATGCGACCCGGCGGATCCGGTGAGAACCGTGGTGTAGGTGATGCCGTCTGCCCAGAAGAACAGCCCCACGGTTTCAACAACAACACGTTTCAGTTCGTGAGCAAGATCCGGACAAACCACACGAGTGGAAAAAAAACTACGGCCACGAACATCAAACCGTGCAACACAGAGGACATTAGACTGCCCCCCAAAAAAAATTTGAAAGCAGTGGGGGAGGTGAGTGAGTGGGTGATGAGTGTATCTGCAATTCACCAACTGTCAGCAACAAAGCAAATTGAATGGCTAAATCAGACAGAACAATATCTGAGATTGCTCTTCACTGACCGTACGAAATCATCACGAACAATCGTCTAAGCCCATGACCTAATCACCCAGAATTCTCCGACGGTTGTCAGACCTCGGATGGGTGACCACTGTGAATAAAACAAAGTGTTGTTGTAGCGGCTATGTTGTGAGCGGAGGGGGTATTTAATCAAATCCGTTGTTCTACTCTACTAGGTTCCAACATTTTCGCTGCCCGTCTTCATCAACTGGCACTGACCAGTGTCCAAGGAGCAGCATGACCCGCACTCGGTCCATGTGAGGGTGAGAGGCCGTGTGTGAGTGTCAGCTGACGTGCTTACAGGCCGAATACGTTTCATTCCGGCACTTCCACATTTATATTTTGACTGCTGATCATAGGCAAAAAAAGGGAAAAAAATCCCCCATATAGCCTGTAACAGACTGTTGGGGCAAGTGCTGTTAGCGAGCACCTATGAAGGTCAGGACAGCACACGAGGGGGTGGGTGGCCAACACCACGCCCAGCCACATTTGTCATCCCAGTGGCGATGTTTACACACCGCACCAGGTACTCATTTGAGGGCGAGTCGACCTAGGGGAGGCCTAGGACCAATTCAGATAATCGTCACAGATGTTGGCCGGGCCGGGAATCGAACTCAGGTTCACCGGGTTCGTAGCGCAGCCCGCTAACTGCTACACTAACGCTCCCCACCGCGCACGGACACACACAACAACAAATGCACCTCAATCACACGCCCATATTTGTGCATTAAACGCATATTTAGCAACGCAAATTTGTTTCAAGAGCTCGCCCAGAGATAAAAACTGATTACATTACGTGGGTCGTTTGCCAAGTAATTTATTCCCTAACGAGCTGGTGGCATCAGCTCCCTAGCTATGTAAATTTTACTTTAATTATGTTGTTCTTCCGAGCCTTACACAATAAAAAGGACCCATACTTCATGAATTCCACATGTAATTACCGCCAGCCAACTAAAAAAAAACTTGAGAAAGCATTTGCGACGAGTGCGAATGGCCATAAATCTGGCGGTGGCTATTTAAAAGTAGGCGCGAAACTATAAATTTCGCTAGAGGGAGACGCACTGTATGTGCAGGACTCGCCATGTGCTGTATTTTGCACGAAAAAAACACGTCCCAATCATCACCATTACACAAATCATCAATGGGCGGTGGTGTGCGCGCGCTCGTTTAGGCGGTCGATTATTCGTACGCGCATTGCGCTACGAACCCGCCGACCTCAGTTGGATTATCGCTAATGGCCAGTAACGAATTATCTGAACATGCTCTGTGCCTCCACGAGGTCGACTCAGCCTTAAATGCAAAGCTGGTGCGGTGTATAAACATTCACACGAGAGAGACAAAGGCAGCTTGGCAAGGTGTTGGCCACCTTGTGTGCTGTGCTGGCCTTCACAGGTGTTCGCTAGCACACACTTGCCCCAACTCTCTGTTAAAGGCTATATGGTGGAATCTTTGGCTTTTGTTTGAATTAGTGGTGGATCACTGCACCGTTTCGTTGATTAAAATAGATTTTGAGCAAGCAAAAACATGCATCGAATTCCATAGCTTAGAATCAATGTTTCTTTGTTGTTTTTAGAATCGGTGTACGTTGTATGCAATGGGTTCACTTCACCGGGAAATCCACTGGAGGCGCTACCATCAACTGCAATGTAAAAAAAAAGATTCTGGAAACGGCGACTGTGAATCCTGACAAATCGTGGTATCGCCGGACCACTTCATACGTTTTGAAACTCCAATACAGAAAGCAACACCACATCACGTCATATCACGTAAGTGCTGAAGGGTCTTCGCCCTATTTAGACATCGGGCGGAGTTGTCAGAAGCAGCTCTGCGATATCCTTGTGCGTGGGAGCCGAGTGACGTTAATCGCATCCCAATGTGGGCTTCTCCCTTTCTCTTCGACAGGCACGATTGGCGAAGTGTGGCGTGAACGCGGAGACTAATTCGGTGCGTCGTGTACGCAATTATATGACGAGAAGAAATGAAATGTAATCGAGCGTACGCGCGTGCACACTCACCGTCGGCACCCTCCCTCGATCCGTTCGACAGGGACTTGTGTGACGACGACGAGGCTGGGGACAGCGACGAGAGCGACGTCGTCGTCGCACAAGGCGACTGCTGCCCGGACGTCGGAGATGCCAGACTCACGCCGGCCTCAATATCGCGCGACCTCCGCTCGCCGGGGGTCGCAAGGTCGGTGGGTCGTAGCCGGTGCTCCTTCCTGCGTGGAAAATTAGGGGATTAGGAGGTAGTAGGAGATGAGAAAGCGTCTCATCGCTGGTTGTTGGTCGTCGTCGTTAAAAACGCCGTCGCGACATGGTGAGCGAGATCCCGACATGCGACCTCTGCCCCACGCCGGTCACAAGGTCGTGAAAAAGTTTACGTGATGGGGACACATAACTACGTTGAATAGTGAGATTCTGGAGATGGTAACTCACGATAGAAAAAATATATATAAAAACACGGTGGATTTTATTCAGAGCGAATAATTTCACATCACGCAGGAGGTCAGACCGTCTCTGAGATGAAGAGGAAGTTCAAGACGTCACACACTGGAAGAAGTCAACTCTGCCCTTTACAAACGACGATGTGGGAGGTGGGGGGGGTGGGTAGGGGGATGAGAAAGCTTCGGCAATCGCCGTCCATAAAAGGCGGCCCCTGATTCAGCGCGCAAGAAGGGAACGCGCACGCACGCCCTTTGAACCATGAACATTGCAAAAAAATTTTTTGCAAGTTTAAGTTAAAGTGGGAGGGGGGTGGGGGGGTTGCGCAGTGGCGTTGTCGCCGTTGCGAGACATGATTTAATAGTGAGGCTAAATCAGACGCAGCCACAAAGGACAGGGGCTTTTAAACACCAGGAGGCACTGTACACCCAGTGACGGATCCATTACTGGGTTGGGGAAGGAAAAAAACGGGAGCTAAAAGCCGGCGCGCTGCTCGAAAGAGCTACAGTTTTCATTGACGGGGACGATGACCCATCTATTTTTTTCTGCTCTGCCCCTTTTGAAACGTCTCGGTGGCACTCACGAAGATGGACCTGCTCAGTTCGTTTTGAAAAATAGCGAGGCCGACCGACGCTACACCAACCACCCCCCTTTGCCGGCGGGTGGCGTGGGGGGTTGGTGGGGGGTTGGTGGGGGGGTCGGCGGGACGACAATAAAACGGACCCAACAACATGAGGCATTTTCTACGGCGTATGATTTTCGCGGAGAATCTCGGCGGCACGACGACGTGTTTGCCGGTACAAATAAAAAGAAATTAGCTCTCCGCTCTGAAAATCCCTGCCCATTCCACACGGGAACAAAACAAAAAGGCAAAGATTGTTTTCATACGCGTTCCACCTAAGGTTGACCGCTTGAATGCACTAAGCTCCATTAGCACGTCTGTCAGTGACGTGGCGTCACGATAACTCTCGTAAAGGTGATCTAATGTGAACACTCGATGGTAAAACAACCTAGGACTAAAAGCAATAGCCTTGGCGGCCAAGGCGATGAAGTCATTATGCGCAACGTCATCTCGCAACGGTGCCAATCGCACGCCGCGTGACAATCATCGTACGGTGCGAAAGATGTTCAACAGGCATACATCTCGTTGCACTGCTTGAAAGTATCGCTACTATCATGATTTAAATACTTCCGCATGCTGCGCAGCATTCGAGAATGCATGCAATCGCACGATTTCTCTTCCTTGTTTGCTACGTCCATGCCTCCAGAAACCACTTAAAACTGGCCGAGCAATTCTAAAGAGAGCCATCGCCAGATTGTAAACACTAACGGGGGGAGGGGAGGTGGGGGGGTGTGGAGAGGGCACGGCGATCGCTTCAACTTCCTTTTCAAGCTGTCGTGCCTTCGTTTCTGATTAAATGCAGTCGTTTATTCGCAGAGGGCCACCATTTGTTGCTATTATTTACCGTCCCGGCACTTCGCGTCAAATCAGAGGTCCCCCTTTTAAATGTCTCTCTATCCGCTATTGCCCCTCGCAGTGTTCCGCTCTCAGCCTGACCCTGCAACCAATCCGACCGTTTAGCGGCAGAAAAAAAACACGCCGTCAAGATCGCCGCGTGCCGGAAGGCCAATGAAATCGGCATCAAACACAAAGAGTCAAAAGTGATTTCCTGCTCAAGTGAGTGTTGAGCCATCATCCGTTTACAGCCCTAAGCCAGTGGTATAAATTATGCATTCTGATGGCAGGTGAGTCTTTCCACAGGGCAACCACAGTTGACTTCCCCCCAAAAAGAGGTATTTGTTTTATGAACCCTGGAGGAATGATGGGCTGTGTCAACTCCCAACCAAGATATGATTGCAAGCCGCTGAGCCACCTGGAGAAATCTAAATAAAATGTTGTGATTGTGGTCTTGGGTATAGAAACCGAACGAATTTTTGTATTTTAATTTATTTCTCTGCGATTATTTTTTTCTTGTTATGTATATATTTTTTCTCGTTATTTACGAATTCATTTTTTTATTTGCTAAGTAGTGGGGTTTTGGTTTTGTATCATCTAAGTATGGAAATGGATAATTGATGTGCAGCGTTGTGGGAGGCAATTGCATAAATGACACTCTATAAAATGAAATAATTATTAAAATTAATATTAAGTGCCTTTGTCATTTCCCTTGCCTTATGGAAAAACAATGTCATTTATGCAGGAAAGCATCACCGAACCTCAACACTGCTTTTCAGGAAGCTCCTGCTACATTTGGATGTTTGCGCAATACCATTCGTGGGAATGTGGCTTCCCATTGTGGGAGGAAACCGGATCCCCTAGAACACGCACCAAGCACACATACGAGGCGGTGACACTCATAAAGCTCCGCACAGATGGATTCAAGAACCCACTTCGCAGTCTCGCATCTAAGTATGAGCTTGTCTCCATCCTACTTAGTTTACAATGACATCGGGGCATGCAGTCAGGGTGATTTGGTCAGAGGAAATTATAGATTATTATAAGAATATAAGAGGCTGACATTCCAACCATAGGCATTGCCTCAAAGATCAGCTGTAAACAGCTTCCATACTTCTCATTCGGCACTGCAGAGGACAAACGCACGCTGCAAAGCGTCACAATCCATGACAACGCAGCATGATCTTTCCCCGACTTGTTATTTTCATTCAAGGGCTATTACACTGACATCTACGGTAGCGTAATGGGCAAAGCTGTGTCAATATAAAATATGAGAAACAAAATGAGACTGTGAAAACGGGCCACAACACAACGTCCTCTGTTTGTTTTCCTCTCCCTGTGACTGGCCGCATCATTCTCCTTCTGAAATAAATATGGCCACTGCGAGATGAAGTTCCATTGAAATGCCATTATAAAACTCCCCTTTCCTAGCAAGGCCTCTCACAGAGATCCAGAGATTTACAAGTTCCCATTGAGAGACCCATAGACTCGCATATGGATCTATGGCTGACCACTTCTCTACATAAAATAAATACACCCACTGTTTTTGTGTAAATGTGACCGTGTCTTGAGACATGCCGCCATGTAAAATCCACATTGGAATGTAATATCGCGCGACTCAGAAGCGTGACAATTCAAGCAAATTTCTTGCGTGGAGGGCGAACAGTTTCGCGTCTGGCTTCAACTCTGCTGAGCGTCGCATTATTCTGTCTTGCGAGGGGCAGGAAGTGCGGAGGTCATATCTGGCCGAAGCGGTGCAGGAAATGGATTATTGTGAGCTGGGTGTTGCCTTCCTGCAAGCTAACCGTGCCCTCTAGTGGCCTCCCAAACGACGCACACACGAGCGATCGAGCGAATGAGCAATCGGGCAGCGAGGTCAAATGCCGTGTTAAAATAAATGACGACTAAATCACCCTTAATGCGCCCCCCCCCCCAACTCGGTGGATGTCAGAAGCTAAGTGGGGTTTAGCCAGGTTAGTGCTTGGATGGGTGACCCTGTACCAGGGCTTGACACACGTTGCAGGCTTCAGTGCTGCAAGGAGTGTCGCCCCCACCGGGTCGGCGTGATGGCTTTTCTCCGGTTTCCTCCCATGTGAAAAAAAAATGAAATCCAGCCAAACATCCAAATGTATTCTTGAGACTCGATGAGACTTTTATGGGTGATAAATATAAATGCAAGAAATAGGCAGTAAACGATTCCCCATCCCACCAAAGTAAATTAAATGTTATGGATCAGGGTGATTTGATAAAAAAATCTATAATTTTTTCTGTCTCGTGTGTACTCTCCGTCTCGTACGTTTTGTCCTTTTTCGACATTCTCATTGGTACTGTCCGTCTATGTTCCGCCTCCTCTGTACCGTCCAGCTAAGGTTCCGTCCTATTTATTTGGATGCATGGAACGCGAGCAGACGATCCGATCGCAATCAACAAATCAAACAACTGCCGCAGCCGTCCCCAAAGCGGCCCTCACGACAGACTCGCGAGCCATCGCGTAAAACAAAACGGACGGCAAAGGGAAGGGTGCTCTCCCTCCGACACAAACCGTCAGAAAGGGTCTGCGGGCTCAACGTACGCACGGCGCACTAAAGGGAAGCCACTCACTTGGGTGCTGCGCTTTCTGCGCTGTGCATTTGGCCCACGAGCCGCTCCACTTTTTTCGGCGCTGGCGTCGCGTGTTGGGCCGCTGCCACCGCCGCCTCCTCGTGCCGCCGCATCGCACCAGTGACGGCCGGCGGCTCCTCTGCGGGCGCCGGCGATGTCGACTCGCTCGGCGAAAACTTGTGCGGCGAGAGACTTTGCGGCGAGAGCTTCCGCTTCTGCGACCGCAGCTTCTCGACGGACCTGCCGACGGCGTCGAGGGCGTGCAGGTACGAGTCTTCCCGCGGGGAACGCTCGGCAGCGTCCGCCTCGTTCCTTCCCGAGCCCCGCGGCGGCGCCGGCAACACGCGCTCCTCCCAAGCCGATTTCCGCGAGCCCGAACCTTTGCCGAGGATCCTCTCCAGCTTCCGCATCAACTCGTTTTCTCCCCGCGAGGTCTCGTACTCGGGCCCGGGATCGTAGTTCGTTCTGGGGTCGTAATTCTTCGGCGGGCGATAGGAGTGCACGTCGCGCCGACCGGCGCCGTGGCAAAACTCGTCGGGTGCCTCGGCGTCGCCGCGCCGGTGGCTGCCGCCGCCGCTCTCGCCGCTCCTGCCTCCGCCACTGCCGGCCACCACGGTCCGTGCCAGCGTCTGGGCCTCCTCCTCGAGCCGGCTCGCCAGTCGGGCCGCCGTCACCTTGAGCGCCTCGATGCGATCCACCTTCCTCCTCCTTCGAGCAGCGTCGTCGTCGTGCGCGACGGGGTGGCGTGCCGTCGAGTCGAATGCGCGCCGTCCGCGGGACGGAAGGTCCAGGAAGAAATCCGAGTCGGGGCTCGACGCCCCCACGAGGCTGGGCGGGGACGGGTTGTCCAGTCTCGATCCGCAGCTGCAGGAAGGATGCTCCGCCGGATCGGACGACCTCCAGCCGTACGGCTGAGGGGGGAGTTCCTGGTCGCGGTAGTCCGGCGACGAGGCGAGGGCGGTTGCGGTGGTGATACCCGTTACCTGGCCATTGTTCAGGAAGTTGACAGCATTCGCTGAGCCGGGGAAGCGGAATCCCCAGTTCTCCTTGTTAGACTCGCCGGGCGGTTGAGCCAACTTGCGGTACTGGGTCTAGGGAAGAAGACAAAAGGACAAAACGTGAGGGTTAGGAGGTGGCCAAGCCAATTGTGCACAGAGAACATACGTAACCAAGAGGGACAATGTTGAAAAGTGGGACAGGGCAGAAGAAGGGATGATGGCTGCCAATGGAGACTAACGATGGAGTGGCAGCCAAGAGTGCGTCCAAGAGGACATTCGCCATACTAAAGGACTGCTGATGATGCTATTGCTTCCGCTGCTGCCAATGCTACCACAACGGCCATTCCGACAAGGCCAAATAAGTCACCTGCGTGACCCCTGTCCGTCCCAGCATCTCGAGGCGGTGACGATCCTCGTCCCAGAAACCGCCACCGCCGCCACCACCGTCCACCCCCCACTGCTGCCCCGAGGAGGCGTGGTGGTGGTGCGGCGCGTGCAGATGTGCCGGCTCCCCTCGCTGTTCTGGCGCCCGCCGCAACACGCGCCTCTCCTCCGCGCGCCGCTTGTGCCTATCCGGCAGCTGCCGACCGTCGGCACCCCGTGGCACCGTGGCATCGGTGTAACCGGCGGTAGGGGTCCACCCGGCGTCGCGAGCCTCCTGTGCGCCGTCCAGATCGAGCCGTCTCGACGGCGCGCCCTTGGTTGTCCGCTGTAATAAGCCACGTCAGCGCTCAGATCAGTGCCGGTCAAATGACCCTGGAAATATTTCTGTATTAATACTGGTAGGAACCTCCTGGTTACACCAGCCCACAGGGGATTATTGTGTCAGTCTGTCCTGCGTCCAAAAATGGGAGGGGTGGGGCTGGGTGGAGAGGGGAGGGTGGGGAGGGGCTGGGTAGGGAGGGTGGGGAGGGGCTGGGTGGGGAGGGGCTGGGTGGGGAAGGTGGGACTGGGTGGGGCTGGTCACCCCGTGGTGCCCTTATAAAACTCAACGTTTAACCTACTCACGCCGGCTTGTGCCCGCCCTCGCAGTCGGCCATATTTGCGTAATACACCACGCCGCCGTTGACCCTGGCCATTGCCCGAGCAACCCAACGTTCCTACCAGCTTCCTCCGCAGGAATGTGTTATATTTTGTGTTTGCCTAATTGAATGGATGCTTGTTTTTTGTAATTGGCAACAGGAGGGGAGAATCAACTTGCTAAACTTGAGAAACCAGTTTAATCACCGGCGGATGAAACCAGAATTCAAACCCAGAATCTTAAGAGGCGCAGGCTAAATGCTCTCACTCCTCCTGAGACATCCGGCCATCGCTTTTCTGTACAATATATAATATCAACACAATAGTAATTTACACGTCTTTTGGCAATTCAATCCACTGCTGGATTAAGGCCCCCCAACACCAATATCAGTCATGGGTGTTGTATGGATGTATGTTAAATTTCTTTCACACCGTACATAGACAACCGTGCTCATCGCAGGTTAGAATGGTTGGACAGCATGGGTCGGTGAAGGAAATAAAGTAATCGCACCGGGACCGCATCAGATATCACTCATCACTGATATTAGCCTTGGCGGTGATTCAAACTCAAGTCACAACGGGTTAATGGCAGTGTGGCTTAGCACAGCCCCTTTGACCCCCCAGTAATTACAGCGAAGAGGAAAAACAACGATTATATTCCAAACTTAACGGAGAACATGCAGTCATCATGACCCACGTGACAACGCGCGCGGAAAAAACACCCCTTGTGATCTCTCGCAGCGGTTTTCGGGAAGAGAGGAACGTTTTGAGTTTTATATTGTTTTTCACAAGAAAATCCTCGTCGCGATTAACGCTATTGTACGACCCCCATGACAAAAGCCCGCCGCTCAATCTCGTGATAATGCTCGGGCTCTTGGCAGCAAGCCCCACGGTTCTCTCCGAATGTTCTTTCAATTTGCATGAATAACTCAATGTAATGTGATACAACAGGCATGTACACACACACACCGGTGTAAGAATGCACTACACAGGCACACAGACATGCTTGGACGCACACGGATGTCCTCGTACACAGACAAATCCACACTCATAAACATAGACAAAGACAAATATCCCCCGTATAGCCGCAACTGTTGTTAACAAGCACTCACACACACACACACGCTGATATTATCTTCTGTTCTACAACATCAAGTGTGACCAAACTACTCAATGACGGCATGCTGCTCAGCATGCTGTGTCAGTCATGGGGCTTGTTTGATCAGAGTTCACCACACGGCGCAGTGCGAGCTGGCGAATGGGGTGGAAGGCCAGGACCGGTGCTGATACCAACTCGCCACCAATGTCATTCGTGGCTGTAAATCAAACCCTGGGTCACCAAATTTACAGTGCAGTGTGCCAACCACTATGCCACCCCCAACCCTGCTCAGGAGTGGTAACACTAAAAAATAGAGCAACCAACAACGAACCTCTTACCACCCACTCATGTACTCACCATCTCTCCGCTCTTACCTTACGCTTACAGACGACACAATGTGTTTGAATGTATATTGTTATATTTGTTTGCATCTTTCTCCGACTGTGCCCTTGGAGCGTGCCGTGCATTCTAACGTTGAACAAAATATTGCTTTGGAAAACATTTAAACAACTGAGCGGCAGTTACCGTCCGCCTGGCGGTGGGGGCTGTGGCGGGGATGGCAGCGACAGGATGCTTTTCGAATGCCCCGATGCAAGCGTCCAGCTGCAGATCGTCGAGGATGCCCTGCACCTCCTCCGAGAGGAGCTGCACACTCAGCTCCGCAGCCCTGATGGGGTCACCGGCGTCGCCGGGGTGGCCGACCCCGCCGACCTCGCGTGTACGGTCGGTCGCTGCCCACGCCGGACGGGGTCCTGGTCCGAGTCAGGAACGTCGGGTGCGGGAGAGAGCGGGTCACACAAGCAGAGATAAATGGAGCTGTGGCACTTTGTCGAGGATTGTGTCACTGTGTGAAACTCGGGCATAAGTCGATCACCTTGCCCGACTCCCCTTCTTATATTTATTGCATTACTTTCTTGACATGATCTAAATGTGGCCATCCCATTTTTGTAAATGGTTATTCTCATTATCATTTTCTAAAAACAGAAAGCATCCTGACAGCTTGAATGATTGAAAACATTTCCACATTGACTCATATGTTTTAATCGAAACGTTGGAAGGCAGAACCCCCGAGTAATAACTCGTCGTAGTATTTTTAACGCACTGGGTCAAGGGGCCTAATTTCAGCTGGGTCTGTACGAGGTCAGGGATATGGAAAATGTATCCGCAACGGGAACACCACATCCAGTATAGCTCTCGCTATGCCTGTGGCTACACCTCATGTGCCACCTCCGATCTACCAGCTACACGATATTCAGTGAGAAATTAAGCCAGTGGTCAGATCATTCTTTTATCAATCCTACCAAGGCTACTGTTTCCAATGAATTTAATTCATTGATTCCGCCACCTGTGTTGAGGACTCGGTCTACCAGACTGACCGTTTTGTCTCATCCACACTGTGTTCGACCACAACAACAAAGCCACAACAACACACACTCACCCCAATCGCTCACTCAACCACTCAACCACCAAACTGCAGGTCACAACACTTCTCTTTCTGCTTGTTTCTTCGTGCTGCTCAACTTTGGAATTCCCTCGCCATCATCTCTATTTCCAAGCTCTTATAACACAGCTCAATTCAAGAAACCCAAATTAAACTACTACAACTTTAATAGTGCTGTTTTTATATCTGGCAGTGGGACGTTGTGGGCCACTGGGCCTGTGCTCAGTAACTGTTTGGGAAGGGAAAAAAAAATCCTTGAACTGGAAGAGCCACTCAGAAATCCCTGCACCTGTGCAGTTGACTCAAAACTTCCGTTGTGACGCTAAAACATTAAGCTGGCAACGGCCCGCGTCTCGATCCACGTCCGCTGGGCGCGATTTACCAACTACGAAAATACCAAAACTCTCAGCCACAGGAAACCCAGGGCAGGGGGAAGGAGGGTGTTTGGGGGGGGAATGCAACGCAGTCGGCCGTCATTCACACAGGAGCCCCCGGGATAATATAAGTGCACAGCTGCGACAGGTGCTGCGAGCACGGAGAGTTGGCGCCCCGGGAACGACGTCGCAGGCGCAAGAGCGCGCGGTATCATTGTCGCTGCCATCGCCGCCGCCGCCGTCGTATTAACGCGGACAGATGATGGAAAACATTTAAATTGAGTTCCCGTAAAGTGAAACGGTAACGAAAGCGTTGCCAAAACACAAAACCAGTTCTTAAAAAAGCGAACGTAAGAATGCTGTTTTTTTATTTATACGTTCTGCAAGGGCATTACTCGAACAGTATTTCCTGCAGATGATAATTGGGAAGGCCTCCATCCATCCAGCAGTGGATTGACCACAGCTGGTAATGCTGTTGATGATAATGAATATATAATTAATATATGCACAGCAGTAAGCATCAAGGTACTTTTAATGTCAAGATGACAGCACTATAATTCGTTCATAAATTATGCACATAGCCTTAAATAGGCGTCAGCTGAAAGTGTGAACAACATCAACCAGGCAATTTTCCTTGTACTTAGAACTCATCAGCTATCACACTCGTGTGCATGATATAGGTAGGAACGGTACTGTCATCTTGATATGTAAAGTATGCTGAGACTTATTCATAACTGTCAACCCATACGGGTTACCCGTATTCTTGCACAAAAGAAATTGAGTTAAAAAAATTGGCGTTTCTCGCTTGTGATGGGACTTTGTAGGATGAACTTTGAGATTTTTAAGGGCACGGGGTGACCAATAAGGTCTGAATTGGTCTGTAATAAGGTAAGCACTCATAAGGGGTTCACATGTATGCTTAAGATTGTGCTCATGCTGTAGGACTTCCTTGCTGTGGGTTTTTTATGTCGATAAACCACCTTTTGCATACAAGCAAATTGCATGTTTTTCTGGCTGAAGGCCAGAAAAACATGCAAATTTATGAAGGCCAGAAAGATGTGAGCATCAATGTCTGTGTGGAGAGAAAATGGGGAAATAAATTGTTCTAAAAAGGTGGTGTCCTGATCAAAGGAACACAAAGGAATTCCCCTCTCGTCTCGCTCATGCACCGGTGGTGGAAATTCCACATTCTGATGGAACGGTTGAGCTATTCCACAATACATATACCCGCACAGATATCAATACATTTTCATCAACAAAAAGATGCATCGAATCGCTACCCTTTAAAATAGATTGTGAAAAAGCATTAAATAATATTTAAAAGGGGGGAGGGGGGGGGTTGCGGAATTAATAGTTTTACGCGTAACGTGCCTACAGATGTTCAAAGCGTAACATGACCACACATTTGTCAAAAGCAGGGAGCGAACACGCATTCAAGAGGGCCAATATCCATCGCCGGGATGGCAGCATTGAGATCACTTCCTGTGCACGAGTGAAATGGTCGGTGGCAGCAGTGGACTGTGAGGGGTGGCGACGACGTGGAGGCCTCATCAAGCAGTGGATGGACCATGACTGATAACGACGATGATGACGATCACTTGGGACTGGCGAGAAAGGTTGCTGGCGCCAGGCGCCGGAGTGCAGGCACAGCGCCGCAAAAAACTACGATGCCGGTGCCCAAGCACGCCACAGTTACGGTGGAAGGGAAACTGTGATGGGAGCGGTTGGAGTGGAGGGGGGTGCTGAGGAGCCCAGCTGCCTGTGCACTGCAGAGCCATTTGCTATTTATAGCTGGGGCTGTAGATACCGCGCTTGGCGCGACTCCAAAAGGACACTTTTTTTTTGCGAACAATTCGTCCGGCGAAGGTCGCCGCCGAGTCTGAGCGGCTAACGAAGATTAACGAGACGATGCGGGTCCGTCTGCGTCCGTGCGTCCGTGCGTGCGCGTTCCATGATTATTTTGTGTTTATTTCGCGGTGCAAGCGCTCACGTTCACAACCTCTTGTTGCTAATGCTGGGGTGGGTAGTTGACGTTAATACGCGCGGGGGGGGGGGTTATTTTTTTTTTGCAAGTCAGTTGCTGAGCACAGGACCAAAATGTCAAGCATCCAGCAACAAACAGCACTCGCAATAGATAAGCGTTAATGCGTTTCTTGATTTGAACACGGTTGTTAAAAGGGCTTAGGAAAATAAACAATGGGATTGCAAAGTGCCGCAGTGTGGCGAGTGGATGGGTGAGTGTGGTGAATGAGTGGGTGAGTGAATGTGTGAGTGTGGTGAATGAGTGGGTGAGTGCCTGAATGAGTGTGTGTTGTTGTGACCTCCAGTGTGGTGGATGAGACGAAACATTCGGTCTGGTAGACCGAGTCCTCGACCGGGATTGGAGAGATCAAGGAGTGAAGCGACATGTCAGCCACTCACTCGGTGAATATTTTACAATGAATCTGTGAATAAACGATTCAGACCAACACACGCCTCCAATCTACGTGAACGCACAACCGCCTCTTACTTGCAACTATTTCGTCTAAATATTTCACACCTACTTGACCGATGACAATGCACTGTCAACGACCACGGGCTGTTCGGGGAATTAAAAGGCTTCCAGCGTGCAAACTGCCTTAACGTCTGACCACGAGGCAGTCGTACGGCCAACAAAGCACACAATAGAGTACAATCGGGATGAACACGAGATGTGCGCGTACCTTGGGTGCCCTGTATGAGGCTAAGATCTCGCGTTGGTACAGGGCCTCTGGTGGACACTTGACCCACGTTTCCCCTGGCTGGCTGGCCCATGCCTGTGGTGAGATTGAAAAAATTTAGAATTGTGTACATTTGGCATTCGTGCCATTTTCATAGTGCAAGGGCATCAGGAAGGGAGGCACTGTCTTTCACAGACGTAGTCTGCAAGTAGTTTCACGGTCACGAGACGATGTTGTTGCTGTTTGTGTGTAATCCCAACAAAGTGATTTAACAAATTTGGAAAATTTGGACGTCAGGATATGAACCTTATGGCGGGACCCCGGGGTCCCATAAGCCCCCGGCTCTCGCATAAACTGCGTTGCGACGTCATTTTATGTCTGTTGAAGGCGAACGATGTGGCAATCTATTCCTCTCGACGAGCTCTACACGATGTGCTAATCAAAGTTTAAAAGTTTTGTTTCTTCTGCGCATTTGTCCTCGCTGCGCTTGGATGACATGACAACAGAATGATCCGCGCCAGGTGGGTCGCAGCGTTTATGTGCGCGGTGGGACGGAGTCGCCAAAAATAAATACATTTATTACGATTTTGACTTCCATTTATTCAGGACCCCGGGGATCCACCATAAGGTTCATATCTCCAAAATCCACTGTGAAGCAGACGACGGGTACAATTTTACGATTAATCCACCCGCAGTATTAACCAGGGTGGCCTGCCATATTCAAATTACGAACTTCTGCTACCGCTGGGCAATCCTAGAGCCCAAAATTTTATTCACGGAGCACAAGTAACAATGATAATAACAGAGCGATCAGTTCCAATACAATCTAATCAGACCTGTGCCCTATTCTCCACGAAACGCACGGCGCGGACAAACACTCATCCGGCAGTGCATGAACAAGGGGGCTCGTGTACAAGAACACATGCATTTCGATTATTACCTCTGTAACGATACCCCAATACCTGTTACTCGGATGATTTGTGCTTGACTAATTTGTTGAACGGCTCAAAATAAATTTCGAGCAGCAGCAGCAGCGGCGGCGGCAGCAGCGGACGTACCTGTTACGCTCCTGCCGTGATTTTCTTTGACCGCCAAGAACTGATTTTTCCCGTGCTTCCCGGTCGCCCCTGTCGTCGCTCGCGATGACGCGAGCGCCTGGGTTAAGCCTGCGAACAGCGGGACAACGGAGACAGAGTGAGGCGGTCAGGCGGCCCTTGATTTTACGCGGGTGAGGCCGTGTTGAGATTTTATGCCGTGTGGGTCGCTACTGCGGTGGGGAGGACCTCGCGTCGACATAGGCCTGCTTGGTCAATCGTTAATGTTTGTGTCATTAGTGACAGGTATTTGTGTCTTGCACTATCCAGGCTGAAGCCCGCTTAGGCTTCTAAGATCAGGCAAATTGTCGGTAATTTGAACATAGGAATAGCAGGTGCTGTAGGCTGCTGCTTGCTGCCACGATATGTTGTCAGTAGCAGAGGCCAGTGCAGCAAATAATTTTCGTGTACTGTACTATGCTCCCCACCTATGGTAAAATTGACCCGCATGACCCGCAGTGTGGTTAGGCCCTCATCCAGCAGTAGATTGACAAAAGGGCTGTCACGTAATCTTTGGGGCCCGTGAGTTCGGTAATGTGCACCCCGCTGAACTACAGTGCGTAGCTTTTGTTTCTTTTGGAATAAGAGAGTTTTGAAAGATTCTCAATGGGAATCTTTTTTTTGCTTGCATCCTTTCAGCTGGTGTCTGGTTTTACTGTGAGACTATGTCTGTGTACAGCAGTTCAAAGAAAAAATCGTGGTCAAAATCCCCCAGTTCACGCAGGCTTGGCGTCAAAGATTGACGTTCAGGAAAATTACTCGCGACTTCAATGTCGAAAATAACCATAACTCTAACCCAAAACTTATCTCAAATGCAGCAGGCAAACAAGAGCATTTAGCCTAATGTATTGATATTGTTCTCAGCAGTCTCGAACAGTGGTGTAGTGGTAAGCGCAGAGAGCTACAAATCCGCCAATCTGCGTTCAATTCCTGAGAGTGTGTTTAAAGGATTGTTATGAATGCGTTAGGTTCACGGTGTAAGTGAAGCTCCAGTGATATCAGAGCTGTGATTTCCTGACTTTTGCAAGTGATATCACTAAAGCATTCTCCTTGAAGTCAACTTAAAGTCTCTCCCCCTCTCCTGGAAGGGTGGCTCAGAGCTCTGAGCTGGCACCGCTGAGAATCACGAAATCATAAAAATCGGATTCTTACCCAGAATCTCAGCAGCACTGGCTCAGGTTGTCCAACCCCAAGTCCACTTGGTCACCATACAATAACTCATCT
The DNA here is from genome assembly GCA_014621495.2 of Entosphenus tridentatus. Taxonomy (NCBI): domain Eukaryota; kingdom Metazoa; phylum Chordata; class Hyperoartia; order Petromyzontiformes; family Petromyzontidae; genus Entosphenus; species Entosphenus tridentatus. The sequence goes on along the minus strand of CM025617.2, from coordinate 1,376,745 downwards.
TTTTATCGTCTAAGAGAAAATACGTTGAACTTTGAGTAACGCTCCGAGGGCAGCGACCGAGCACACTCACCATTGTTGAGGACGCACGACCGGCCAGCCTGGTTTCGACTTTTCATCGTGTCGCCATGGACACGATGACCGACAGCTGCCAAGGGGTCCTCGTCAACCCTCGGCCCCTCCCCATTTGGGCGTCTCCCACGCTCCGGATGCGCCTGTCTGCCCACACGCTCCTTCAGCCTCAGCAGCTTGTCGCCGGGCTTCGGCGAAGTGCAGCCGGAGAGCCCGTCGCCATCTCGGCCGGTCGGCACAACCGTTTGATTCCTCGCGTGGAAATCTTCCGCTGCCGCCGACGGCCGGTGCTGAGAATAACCGTTGCACTCCATCCAGGTCGGCTCTTTCTGCGGAAAAGCTGCGAGCGTCGATTTCCGAGCGAGTCGCTGCGGAGGGCTGCGATCGGAGTCGTGCGGCGCGTGCGCCAGCGCGATCGCCTCCTCTTTGTTTTTAGTCGACGGCTTTCTCCGGTCGGTGACCACCACTGTATTCCTGCGATCGGCAACCTCTCGCTCCTCCTCCTCCTCCTCACCGCGGTGGTGGTGGTGGCGAGCAAATCCGTTGAGCATCAGCGCCCGTCCCGCGCGCCGCTGCCCCTCCAGCAAATCGAGAGCAACGGCGTCATTCAAGATTCGCACGTCCGTCCCGTCGACGACCGACGAGCTCACGCTCGCAAAATCGGCCGAAAGGACATCGCGCCGGTCAGCAGAGTAAATCTCGCGGCTCCGTGGGCTCGCCACCTCCGTTTCGGCACGCGTCTGCTCGGAGAGGAGCCAGCGAGCCTCCAGCTGGCTTCGAGTCAAGCCCGGTTGCCTGTGCCGCTCCCGAGGCCTTCAGGGGTACAACGGGAGAAAGTTAAAAGCAGAAGTTGCCGACGTGTTAAAGCATAGATGAACTTCACGATAAAACAGCTAAGACACGTCGTCGGTGATTAAAGAGTCGGCAACGTCAGACAGACGTTATCATTCTCAAACGACGCGGGAATCAGAATGTTGTAGAATCTGCAAAGCGCTATTGCTCATTCAACCACCGAGTGGATAAATGGAATTGCAAGTATCCTCCCTTCGTCGCCATCGAGGTAACGAGGAAAGCTGTCAAAGCTGTTTACAATCTCACCTCGCAGAAAAACGGAATTCTTACAGCGTCCGTCACAAAGCGGTGGAAAACAACAATCCACGTTCGTCTGCTGCCGGTCGAAGCGGCAATTTCTTTCGAACAGCGTCGGTAGCAGCGAAAAACACAAGCGCAGCAACAGCATCAAGCGCTCGTGCCAAGACCCTCACGGTGGTGGCAATGGGGTAACCGAAGAGAATGTAGTTCGGTGGAAATGGAGCCACACCCTCAACCCCGCGGTCTCCGACTCGCCCGGGTCTCACGTCACCATCGCAAGTGGCCCCGGGGGTGGAGGGGGGGGGGTAATTAACGACGCAAGCCACATTTTACTACTCTGCTCACAACTACTACCCAGCAGCAGTGCTCAGCGGTGCCATACCACAGGCGATTAACGCCAGCGCGGTTCGCTGGTCGGTTATGGTTTTACGCATGCAAGGTTATAATAGGTTTATGTAGTTGTAATAATAACGGAAGAATCTGTTTTACGGATAAAATATTGGACAGGGAACACTTTAACTGCTCCACGCACCTCGAAAATCAATTGTCACGATTCAAAATGGCAATTCAACCCAAGTGTCAATTCTTTAACGTCTCATTTTTGCCGTCTCGTTTGTAAAGTTACACTAGCTTCCTTATGATAATATCGGCGCGTCGCTTGAATAGAATTTGTTAAAATCGTGAATAATTATCCTCAAGCACACACTTTGATACATGTGCCGCAAGTGTAAGAATCCATGTTTTTTCGAATTCTATAACATACAATGACATATCGGCACATCGGTCAGTAGACCCTCTGAATATCTTATACACTCTCCACCAGAATCTCTTCAAGCGAGACAAATCCTTAACAGGCTTCGACTTCTCCGACTCATCAGCATTATGCGGTCCGTCAAACCAAAAAACAAAGCGCAATGAATTGCATTCAGAAAAAAAATCTGCAACACGCAGAGGTTACCTTGGAAACTGTGATGTCCTAACTAAATCCACGCTGGCCGGAGAGGCCCCATTTTCCAGAGGAGGCCCTCGCAAGCGCAGGTCAGGCACGGCCCGCGCCTCCTTCACGCTCCCCGGCGACGCTTGCGGAGCACGGGCCGGCGCGTCGACAGCGTAGCCCTCGGCAATCTTGCGCTCGGCCCCCGCTGCGTTGTTTCGGGACGAAGAGACGGCAAGTTCGGCAAGCGGCAGCGAGGAGCCCGTGTGCCTCTGGGTTCAACCCGATAGGCGACTCGCGAGCGGCAGCAGCGCCGCGTTACACCGGGCAGGTAAAGCTCGCAAACATTCCACAAATTGCGCAAGTTCAACTCCTCCCCAATTAATGTTTAATCTCGCGAGCAAACGCGGAGCACAGTGCGATTTCAAACGCCTAGGAGGGGGAAAAACAGGTGACTCATCATCGCAGCTATTGTATCTACGTTCGATTGCCACGTTTCAAACCGACGACGCACAGGTAGAAGGGCGGGAGGAACATGTCCAATCCGGTTTGGTCACTCTTTTTGCATTCCTTTCTTATGACTCCTTGACATTTATCTCACGCCGCCACCGCCACAATTCTGGAAGAGTGAGTTTTTGTTCAGTTTACATATCAGTCTCATTCTTATACCTCGATGAAATAAGGAAAGGGGGGGGGTTGAACTCGGCGCCGCCTATTCTTAGTCAACAGCATTCTAGCACGTAATCACCGATGGTGCAGGCTGACGAGCGAGCCGGCCAGTCGACTTGCCGCGCCCTCCATTAATACCGCCGCACGGCGAGCACGGCGGCGGTGGCACAGTGCTTTCTCTTATTACGATAATGGACGCGAAAAACGCCGCGGCAATTACCATAAACAGACGGCCGTAAATGCGCATTGTGCGCGCAGAGTATTGTGACAACTTCTCTTTAAATATTTACGGCGTGGGATTTCGCGGGGCGGAGGCGGGTATGGAATTAATTACACGCGGCGGGGGCAGCGGCATGAACACGCGCACGCAGAGGAGTGGGGGCATGTAGGCGGGAGCGAGTTATTACGTGTAGCTTTGACGAGGCAACTCTCCACGAGCTGATCAGCATTAGCCCCCCTGTTGCGCTACCAACAGCCTTATTTGAATACTGCCCGCAGAAGTATGCGAGTTACGACACCGCCGCCGTTGCTTAAATCACGCAAGTTCACGCCGCCCCCCACCACCGCCTCCCATGAAAAATCGCGGCAGCGGCAGAGCCATCGTTTTTTTTACTTTCCCATCATCCACCAAAACGTTTCTCCTCGGTGAATGAAACCGGCAGACACCGCAAACCAGACGCAGGCAGAGTTCGCTCGCCCCACTCGCAACAAACCTCCGACTTAATTGCCCGCCACAACGCGCTGCGCATTCCGCAAATTCATGACGCAAATCCTTTTTCGCTATCTCGCACGTCAGCACGGCGGCTAAGCTACGGGGTCGTAGGGGAGTGGGCGGGGAGTGGGCGGGGTGGGGGGGCCGGGTGGGGGGGGGGGCAACGCCAATTACCGCCGCGAGGGATTTTCCTGCTTTGCCTCGCCGGTGGCTTCTGGTGGACAGGCAGATCCAGGAGGGTGGTGCTCGCGTTCACCGCCTCCAGACGATTCTCGATGTGACGAAGCTGCGGGGGGGGGGGAGAGAAGCACAACGACGCGCAACCTCTTCGTCCCCCTCCCCCTTCGCCGCGGCATCGACGTCACGAAGAGACGATACCGACGCCGTAAAAGCAGGGGGTTTTCCGCAGCTGGCGGGCCCACGCTGTTGCAAGGCTACTTCGCAGCGTTCGGCCAAGAGATACGACTCGGCATTAAAACACGGAGAGGTGCAGCCCGGGAGGGTGAAGCCGCCGAGATAGATGGCAGAGGGAGACGCGAGAGCTGAGTCGAAGATTAGCGACATGAGAGCAAGATAAACGAGGCTCAGATGGGAAAACTCAAGGCAAGTTGTACGGATTAATGGTCGCATGTACAAAACACCATGAAGTCATGACAACATCTTACGTCAGACATATACCCTCGACATATGATGTCACGTTGCCCGCCGCCAGCGCACATGCCAATTTACGTGCGCCGCCGGAAATTATAGTTAAAGAACCCTGTATTAAAAGGACAAGCAACCTAAAACAATATTGTATTATGACTCATAATCCTCCACTTGCACCACTGTGGAGGATTATTGCAGCACAATGAAAAAGAGGCAAAATATTTTATCAGTTTATTGGTCTATGGGTCTCTTGGACCAATGCTGAACAGAAGCATGTATTTGTCTAAGTAGCCAATGTCTGGCCAGCCTCAACGCGAAAACCAGCCTCAACGTGGACCCAGTCTCATCTTGGACCCACATCCTCGACGTGAACCCAGAGCCTCAACGCGATTCCAAAGCCTCAACGCAAACCCAGAGCATGAACGTGATTCTACTGCTTCAATAGACTCAGAGCCTCAACACGGACCCACATCCTCAACGTGAACCCAGAGCCTCAACAAGAACTATTTCATTTATTAATTAAATAAAATAGCAAACAATAGTCTTTTTGGGGGAGGTCACGGATCACGGTGTCAGTCGGTAAATTCACTTACGGCACTCTTTGCTTTGTGGATGTTCTCCCATGCCTTGGACAGATCTGCCGAAGAATTCCACGTAGAGAATATTAAGAAACATCATACAAACAACATGTGCTTCCATATTTACGTTCTCACTTTCTCCAATCTGCACCAACAAGTGTTGTGAAGCGTGGTCAAACAAACCCCCTACAAACCGCAATCATGTGGGCAAGCCCTCATAATTACTGAAACACACATCACCATTGAAAAGCACACTCACAGTTTCAGTGGGTTTTTACCTACTGGTGGACAAAGGTCAACGACTACCACTAGTCAACACAAACAGCAGTACACAGGCAAGGGCTCATCACGCAGACCGACACAAAGATACCTCTGCCAACATCGCAAACCCACGAACACGTGGCACGAAGAGAACAATTAACACCAAACAGAGATCTCCTCAAACAAGGTCGTGCCGGTTTAAAAACAACAAAAGCACAGGTGAACAATTAAACCAACGGCCACAAATATCTGGATACGAGCTTTAATCCCACCGCTTTGGACACCGACAAAGAGAACCAACATCTGAACAGGGAGTGGGCGAGAGCCATTGTTAGAGAAATGTCAGCTGAAGAGACTAATACTGGGTTCCCACAGCCACCTAAATCCGGGCCGGGCAGATTTGTGAAATCGGGCAAGTGGGTTAGACCCGGGCAACAACAGCGGCTGGACCCTTGGCCGAGCGCGTTGCAACCGGGCCTTGTCGGCCCACGTGGTTTGCTTTGACAAGGGGGTCACGGCCCCAATTTCACCAGGGCCCGCCCTCAGACACGGCAGTTACATCACGGGCTCCACGCGGGAGAGACGAACACCGTCAAATTGGCGTCGCTCACTAGGTCGCCATGCGGCGAGATGTTAACTATTTCGCCTGGTATGCAGGAGGTCGTGGGTTCTATCCTGACCCTGATGCCTGTATAATTGGAGTTTGCGTATCTTTCCAGACTACACCATGCTAAAATTATTAAAATACACTTTTGTGTTTTTTTGGGGGGGAGGGAGCTCAATAATGCATATATTTTTTGCACGGCAAGTGAGCTGTGACGTCACATCTGTCACGTGACCCGCGCATGTGGTAGCGTAATGCATTGTACTGTAGTGATTAGCGCGCTGCGCTACAAACCCGGGAACCGAGGTCGATTCCCGCTCACGGCCACCACCAGTGACGATTATATTGAACCGGTCCTGGGCCTCCCCTAGTTCGACTCAGCCTCAAACGAGTAACTGGTGTGGTGTGTGAACATCGCCACTGGGGAGATAAAGGCGGCTGGGCGTGGTGAATCCAAGTCCCGGGCGAAGCCGGGTAATACAGCTAGTCTATATATAAAATGAAAATTTTGAATATGTGTGTCTGTTCGAAAAGTTTAGCATACTTCCCGACATACAACAAACTTGAAATTTGGCATGTGGGTACTTTCCAGACTGTACACCATGCACAAATTATAAAAATAGACTATTGTATTTTTTGTTTTGGGGAGGGAGGGCGCAATAATGCCTCTCTGTCATGTCACCCGCATGCAGCAGCGTCACGCAGTGTGCCTGCCGACGTCATGCATTCCCCCCCGCCCCAAACCCTCCGCGTAGGCCCTGTATCCCGCACAAATGCGCGGCCGGGGGGGGGATAATGGGTATAATATACTAGGCTATAAACTTTATATTTGCTATGTGGCTAGCTTCCATACTGTACAGAATGTAAAACGTTTAAAAATAGACTTTTGTATTTGGGGGGGTGGGGGAATCACCATGAAGTGTGTGGCGTCAACCCGCATACAGGAATGGCGAGAATCGATATCTGGTGAGCGTTTGTGATATCGATTAAACGGGAATAGGCCGATTCTAAAGAAATCTACAACCTTCGATTCCTTTGCACGATTTAAAGAATCGAATCTTGGCGCGCGAGCGCAAGTTTTTATTTCCACCGTGCGTTGCGTTTTATTTAAATTTAAATTAATGAGGTAATGATCAAAGTTTTCTTTTCATTTGTATATGTTATTTTTTTTAGTTTTTAAATATATTTTTCCCCCGGGCAACGCCGGGTACTTCCCGCGAATAGAGCTAATTAGCTCAGTGGACCTTACCAGCTAAAATAAGAAAAATAGTTTAGGTAAATTGATTATCTGGAGATTTTTTTAATCTTTTTTATAGCCAAAAATTACGATGCGAAAAGTAACACTCCAGTTTTGGATTGAGTAAGCTAACCAAAGCATGTGTTCACATGTGTTTACATACGATTGTGTATCTCTGATAAAGGCTATGGAACTGATGTGTAGCGGCAAGATTTTGTAATAGGGCCCCATGCCATGCTCGTACCAAAAACGGCTCGGCACACCTCGGATTTGGTTTCTTATGACCGTGAAAACGCAGCATAAAGAGGCTTTATCCAATGCTCGCCAGTTACAGCCTCTTAAAGGCATCATTTAAATGGATGGATAGATTTTATTTATTCTAGCAACAAGAGCCTAACGAGCTGCTGGGTTTTATTTCATGGGCATCCTGCAAAAGTACTCGTGTTGTACAGTACAGATCTTAGCTACACAAGCATGGTTACAAGAGGTCGCGATACAAAACAGCGATTATCGGTTCATTTAATTGACAGTTGACTAAAGTGCTCATGCCGGGTAACTATTTAATTTTGAAATAAATGCAGAGCATTTCTCATCACCAAGTTCACCAGATGGCGACAGTAAAAAAAAGAGGGGACGATTCACCTGTGACAGACATGGGGCAGCCTTCTCCACCACCGCCGCCTCCTGCCGGCTCGCCGAACCACTCCGCTTCCCTCTTCAGCATCGCTAGCCGCGACCACCATCAACACCAGCGCCTGCAACGCCGCGAGAGGGGTTGGGGGTGGGGGGGAAAAAAATCATCGGTGCGTTCAGGACATTTCGCGCGTGCCGACGGTCCGACTCTAAGCAGCATAAACCACCAATAATAACTGGAACGTGTGGCGTACACTCGGACACGTAAGTCGCGTTCCAGCAGCTTCGCATTGTGCTGCAGAAGCGGTGTGGGGTGTGGTGGGGGTTGGGGGTGTTTCAGCAAAAATATAAATTTAGAAGCGCCCCCCACAGCTGCTGCGTCCATGTGATACAGAACGCGGGCACGACATTTTAGACTCTCCCTTAGTGGGTCACATTTCACGCCTCGCACCCCCCCCCCCCCATCTCATCCCACTCCACCCTCGGCTAAACTCTCCAAGTGCATGAAAACATTCCTCGATCGGCGCTGCTGCTCAGGGCGAGTTGAGCCGATGAGGAATGTGTTTTTTTTTTAAACCACCAAAACAGTTACTTCATTTTTAAAAGGCTGTACTCCTCTGTGCTTGACACGCCTCCCACCCTGCCCACCCGTGCAAGACTCCCAAATCAACAAAAGCAGCTAAAACGAACTCGCTTTCATCCGCGCTCGCACTCCCAAATGCATTGTGTCAAAGGAATCTCACCTTTTACTTACAGAGGAAGAATTTGTTTTGGTTTAGAAGTCTTTATTGAAAGTCGAGGTTTCCGTGAAGGTGTAATGTTTAACACACTCCAATCACAATATGGTGGCAGCCAGTTCTATTCAATCTCTCACCACAGCAGGTGAAACAATGGGAATGTTTCTTAAATCTCGCACGCCTGCGTCCACCTACAAGTAAAAGCGGGTTGACCACAGTCAGTTGATCGGCAGGTCTCGTGTGGTTGGCTAAAGTGTGAGACGTCTGGCCAGCGTGGAAGAGGAGGCCAAAACAAAAAGTTGGGCTCTCTCGATCTCCGTCTCGTGGAGGCCCTTCCTGCCATCAGCGAACTTCGTAAGCGTTTCCAGGGCTGCACCTTTGCCTTTTTATAGTTGAAAGGCTGATGAGAAACCACTTTTGCATGAGAGATAATGGGAACACTTCAAAAGCAATTATAATTAACGCTTTCAGGACATTAATGACAGTACATTTTCAGCTCTCTACATAAGGGAATCTCCCACTCCGTGCCACAATGGCTTGCATTGTGAGTGCGTGATAGAAATTGTCATTATTATATGAACCTTATGGCGGTACCCGTGGGTACCATAGAACCCCGGCTCTCGCATGATGTCCGTGATGCAGTCGTTTTTAGTCTGTTGATGGTCGGCGATGCGGCAATCGACTCATCTCGACGAGCTGTACACGATGCACCACTATGGTGCGTACGAGCATTCAGGGTTTCAGTGCAATCGTCCTCGCGGCGTTTCGACATCGCGGAGTGGCACTGATTTGGAATTGATTTGTACCCCAGTTGCGGAGTGAAGTACACCCTTGGAAAAAATAGTGTCCCAGAAATAAAATATTTAATTGCCTTGCCCATTTTGTATTATTTGGTACCCCGGGGTACCACCACAAGGATCATATGGCCTGTTTGTCCATTCGTTGTTCGTGTGGGTTGGTGAAGAGAGGGAGAGAGCCAGTTTATAACAGAGTGTATCCGCCACCTCTCCCCCACCTCCTGCACATCCCCACTGCCTGATCATTCATTTGTGGAAAATTATTTTGCCATTATGGATCTGGCCACTGACCAATGTACTACTGTGCTGTGCCTTTACAATGGCTTTAAAACACTGTGGTGACAAAGTTGCTCACTAAGCACGAAGCAACTCCGTTGAAGGCAGCTTTTATAAGTAGAGGAATTACAGAACTTCCTTATTTTCTGCTCCTCCCACTGGCATTTAAAGTGAAGTGACAAACTTTCCTAGGCAGGCAAAACACAGAGCGCACGCACTCTCCTCCATCATTTCACCAAAGCAAGTGACCTCTACACAATCCGGAGGTTACAACAATGCTCATAACGCTAACACACACTCCCAAACACCCCCACACACACACAAAAATACCTCTATAGCCGTACAGTCTGTGGGGGCAAGCACTGTTAGCGAGCACCTATGAATGTTAGCACAGCATATACGAGGGGGTGGTGTGGCCAGCACCCTGCCCATCAACCTTTGTTTTCCAGCGCCAATGTTTACACACCGCACCAATTAGTCAATCAAGGCTGAGCAGACATATGTGAGGCACATGACCGGCTGTGATAATCGCCGCTGATGTTAATTGTGGCTGGAAATCAAACACCGGCTGCTGGGTTCGTCGCACTGCTCTCTAACCACTATGCCACCACTCCACATAATACGTCACCCCAAAGACAAAGACACGCACACGCACGGGGCACCAGGAAGATGGATGGAAATGAGCGTGGCGGCAGCGTTTCCTCGAGACCAGAGCTGGGTGGTCCGTGTCCCGTAGAGGACTGTGTCCTGTCCCTATGACCAGCCGCCGAGTCAGCACAAGCTCCGCTGCCTTCACCCCGCCTCGCACAAAGATCGCAGTTGCGACAGGAGGGAGGACGAAACTGCCTTCCTGTAGGAGCACCGAGGTTGCTTCCTCAACCGAGACATAGCCTGAGCTGACTTACGGTGCACGCAAACAAGGATGACGTCGTGATTGTAGTGGTTAGCACAATGGACTTCCAATCCACGTCGCCAGTTTGATTCGATTTCCGGGGCAGCACTTAAAACAATAGCACAAGTTTGCTAAATCCTGCCAGCCTGTCCACCTAGCATTATAAAAATTGGTACACCAGGATGCATGTATACATGTATGTTGAACTTCTTTTGCACTCTACGTAGCCAACCGTGCTACCCTTCCATGCCGCAAGTCATCCTTGCCAGCATGGAAGTGGGGGACGCAAAATACTGCCTGGAAGGGGCTTTTGGGAGCTCCCTCTAGCAGACGCCCTTCCGCCAGGAGCGGTGTGAGTGAGATATTGCAGGGCTGCACCCGTACCTGGAACTTCCATGCAAATCGGAGCGTCAAAGGAGGCGAGGGTGAAGGTATGACGAAGGCAGCGAACGCACCGAGTCTAACCCCCTCTAGCCTCTCATTTGACGAAAAGAGGAAAAAAAACAAGAACAGGAAACCAACTGCTCGACACGGGCCCCGGTCAGGCAGCAGCAGCGATGATGATGGTTCCACGGCCTACGCACCGACACCATCCACGTACAGTAGCAATAAGCAACTTCATTTGCGCCTCTCTGAGTCAGTGCATTAGTCACACAGCACTCGCTTGTGTAATGTTGTAGTCGTGCCGAGCCAAACCATGACTCTTCCTGACCAGGAGGAAACCATCGAACTAACGGTGTAAGGCATACGACCCTTCGACCTAGGTAAAGAAAGTTGCAACGCACCGCAAATTGTATGTCCTTCTCTGCATGTGTTGTTGTTTTTGCACAACTCTCCTGCAGAATTGAGTTACACACACTGTGCGTACCATTACAAGATGCCCCTAATTTACCCAGGAAAGCATCACCGAGTTCAGGAGGGTCCAGCTAGATTGAGTTCTAGTCCATAGTAGTTTCACAGTGGGCGGCATTGGTTGTTGTGTTTACCAACGGAGATATTGCCAACCTACCTGTACTACAGCGCCGGTTTTTCGCAATCGCAATGAAAATATCCAAGTGACGAACCTTTTCCATGCAATTGATTTCCTCCCAGACGAATCCAATAAGCCAACGCTGACGGACATTCACCAGACACGCGCAACAGACGGCAACGCGGTGCAACCGAGCGAGAACGCGAGCCGCTCAACACAGCTCACGGTCTCAGCACGTGGAGCGAAACGTCAGACATCGTGCCCAAACAACAGACCCAAAAAAAACTCATCGGCGATTTTTGTTTTGTTTATACGTACGAAAGTGTAACGCAGCTTCATTAAAGGTTGTAGTTTGGAACGAGGTGTGTAAGTGCCGCACGGATCGTGGGATGTTTGAGCGGCCGTAACCATAACAAGCTTCGCCCGTGCCATAAACATAACTCGCAAACAAGCCCTAACCTCACCGATACAAACATTGGCCTTATACCCTTCCTGACAAGCCCGAGATATGGACTTAACATAGCCCACACTTTGATTTCAACACTGATACTCATACTTCCTTACAGCCCTTTTGACAATCCAATTCGGAAGGTCTCCCCTGCGAAGTGTTGGTTATCGGGATTGTTTAACCATACGTTACCATGCTGGTTTAGTGCAGTTTGGTAAAAAGAGCGGGGTCACCCAGGACCGGTTTAGATATCACTCGCTACTGATGTTATAGCCATGGCCAGTGCGCTAAACACAGCACCACCACTTCACCCAATACGCCCCTCCTAATTCTTAAACGCAAACACATTTGCTATTTACCCGTTAGCCTCAAAGCCAAGCTGTAACCTTAACAACGGAAACGCGGAATGTTTCTGGTAGGAATCGCGGTGAGAGCGGAGCTAGTTACTGTCAAACGCGACGTCACGCAGTTCAGTGTAGAAGTGAGAGAAGCGATTCTAGGTCAGGGCTCGCAGCACAGAGACCAGAGAAGAAGCATCGAGGTTTTATTTTTAAGGCAGTGTCATTGACGAACGTGTCGATTCGTTTTGTTAATTGCGTATCACTGCCAACGCAGAATCGCCAAATCATGTGTTTTCCTCTGGACACAAGCTCATCCGTGTTAATAACCAGCTTCTGCCGTGTAACAAACAATACTTTAAATGCGTTCGTGTGGTTAACTTAACGTGAAAATCATAAGAGCATATCTGAAAACTGTGATTAATAGTTCGTTAAGCTCACGTTGAATGGTGGTGCGGTGGTAGTCGCTGTGAACGACAGTGCCAAGTGGTGGTATCCCTCCCCTGTCCTTGAAGTTTCCCTTCAGTCGGCTCGGCATTAACCGAGTAACTGTGCTTGGTGTGATGTGTAAACATTATCGTCTCGTCTTCTTGGTTCTTTCGGTAAAGTCACGTAGAAAGGACGGCTGCTTGCGTTGTGGCCGAAACGTCGTGAGAATTATTTTATTATGTTTTATTTTTATTATTTCCATTCTACGTGACTTTACCGAAAGAACCAAGAAGATGAATCCCTGCAGTCACGAAAGCTTTAAATCGAAATTATCGTCTCGTGTTCCCCAACAAGCATTTGCGGCACATGAAAAATGTTGAGGGGCTTTTTGGTTTTGTACCGATTTCGAAATTAGTTTTACTTCTTGTTATTTTCATTGCCCATCCCTGATCATGGTGCTATCTGCCGCGAGGGCTTTAAATGTTCTCGCAAACAGCACTTTGCCTCAAGTCCAACAGTCCGTGTGGCTGAACGGGGAGATCTTTGAGCTTTGTGTAGAAATGCGGGGAGCGGTGGCGCAATGCTTAGCGCACTGCGCTACGAACCCGGACCACCCGAGTTCGATTCCCGATCACGGCAACATCATTGGCGAGTGATATGTGTACCAGTTCTGGGCTTTCACCAAGTTGGCTCGATCTTAAAGTTGCACCGGTACCAGGCACGGTACGTTAACCTCAGCGATGGGGATACAAAGACGGCCGGTCGTGGTTCCAGCCACACGACACCCCCCGGAAGCACTATGTTGGTATTACTAGGTGATCACTAACCGCACTTGCCCCAACAATCTATGTAGGCGACACGGGGACGGCGTTATCGTGTTTGCGTGTTACATGAACGTGTCTGTGTGTCTATGTGTGCGTTCGATGTGAGTATGCGTATACTGTACGTAACGTGTAGACGTGTGTGCGTATCAAGTGTTATTGAACGGAGTGTTTAGACATTTGACTCAACGAACAACTGGTTATCTGATAACGCCACAACTTATAAAACAAAATTAGAGGAGTAATGCTGCGAGCGACAGACTACGATGACGTGCCTCGGTTTATCCTAGTTCCGCTGCGGGAAACGAGCGCGAAGAGCGGGCGGGGGAGGTAGGCCGCGGGGGTGGTCCGTACGAAGGTCGAAAAGGTGGTCGTTTTCGACCGCGACTTCGCGTACAAATTAAACCTTACGTAGCGGACCGCGGAAATAATACAAATTGTACAAAAATTAAACAGAAGTGTGAAATCAAACGTAAACCTTACTTGTGAGGAGACGGGACGAAGTCTTTGGCGGCAGAGAAGGCGCCGCTCATTCCGGGCCGCTCCCAACGGGGCCAGCGAACCGATTCCTTTGTATCGATCCAAACGCTCACGATTCGAGCTCCTTTTTCAACGTTATATTTATTATCTTTTATATTGTTAATGACATCTCCGTTCGTTGCGCTCTGGTTAATACAACCGTTGTAACCCTATTTTATCGTGTAATTTTCGTGAGTCGAAAAACTATCGATTGTTAGGCACTTACTTTTATGTAGGAAATCGAGAGCGTGATTCGATTTATCACTCGAATCGACGAATCGCTTTATGGCCTGGGGTTGTACCTCTCGTTGTGCGTTGTCAGCTTGGGGGGTTTACCTCCAACAATGTAAAATGTTGGAGATTATGGCCTAGAATGGATAACCTAATTGTCGTCAGTTATATAATGTAATATACATATACGTTTCTTTTAAAAGGTAGCGTTGTTGATGAGTATGTTGAGGTTTAAGACTTGAGGGTTTTACTTCCAGATGT
>CM025617.2:1346189-1362579 GCA_014621495.2 Entosphenus tridentatus | reverse complement strand
AAAAAAAATTTGGAAATTCAGAAAATCCCGAAATTGGCATATGTCCGGGGTTAAACTCGGAAAGGTGGCAATCCCAGAAACATCCAAAAGTAGCGGGACACTGCGGACAAAAAAAAGAGATTTATTGTAATTTTAAAGAAGGCAGACACAATAGAACACAATGTGCTTGCAGAGCGAGAGATAGCGAGCATTAGCTGCGTTTTATATCTCGAGGAGGAGGAGGAGGAGCAGCAGAGCACAAAGCCACATCGCGAGATGGAGGTGGTCGGTGCACGTGAGGCCCGGGACAGAACTGACCTCAGGGCGAGCGTGGGGAGGAGCGCTGCCTTTGTCTCGTCTCTTTCCGCTGCCACTGTAGCTGCACTCTGTGCCCAGGGCTTGTTTCCACTGAATAACGGCTCGTGTCACCAGCGATCATCATCATCGTCGGCAGCAGCAGCAGAAGCAACCATAGCCACGGTCAAAACCCACTGATACCGCCACCTACCACGATGCCGCCATGCACATTCTGTATTCTCTGTGCGTTAATGCGCATTCTGGCAGCAGCAATTATGGTCGAGGGCTGAATGCCAATGTCGAGGCCTGCTGGCCACGACGAGAGGGCTTCAGTTAGCTCGCGTTTGTACCGTTTTGCAATTCCTGATCCTCTGAATGAGCGCAGATTACAGTGGTTTTAAACGTGGCATGTAGTTTGGGTTGCATGTCCACAAGCGCATGGCCGTGGCTTGTCATTGATGTCTCTCAACGTGTGTCTGTGTGTATCTCTATAGGTTTCTATAACCCCCCCCAAAAACCCTGTATTATGGAGGTCTCTATGGGTTTACTATATGGTCCATGGTTTTGGGTGCGTGGCCACAATGACAGCACTATCTTTGTAAGTTGACCTCCTTTCGCACGGTAAGTTGACCTTTCGCACGGTACGTAGCCAACCGTGCTAATGTTGCTCGTGGCTTGAATTGTCCATTCGTGCAGGAGATGTTGTGCGTCAGCCTGTCGATGTTCTGATGCGGCTGATGGTTACACCATCAGTGTCCGAGGAATGTCAACGTCAGGAGGAGGTGCGATGGTGTTTGGGTCTCGAATGAGGAGGCGCTTATTCTGGACGTCCGCGTTTAAAATGCCATTGAATGAAATAATCCATCTATAGCAGCACACGGGATGATTCCATCGCTCCGTCTCCCCAGTCGATCTCCTCTCTGGTTCATTCCCTTCCTGACGAACCCGGACAAATCCTAACAACGCCTAACGTCCGTGGCGAGTGGTAATCTGCACCCCCACTCACGACCCCCACCCCACACGGCATACTTCGCCACACTGGCCATCGTGGTGAAGTATGGTCAAACAACCCTCCCACGACCCGCACAGGCGTAGGGGGGCTCTCGTCCAACAGCGGGCTGACACAATGACCTACATGATGCTGATTATACTGAAAGTGTTGATGCTGCTGCTGCTGATGATCACTCTCACTTAATACATAACAGCATTATGTAAAACGGCGTGCACATGTACGGAATCAAAGCATACGCGTTGGAAATCGCTAAGCTCGGGGGATGTATGTGTGTGTGTGTATTTATATACGAAGGTTGGCGTCTCTGTTGTCATGGAGACCCCGCGTTGTGGAAACCAGAGGCAGTTGTAGAGTCCATAAATAAATAAATCGCCTCCATACCTTGTCACCACGAGTATATCTTTTTTAAACACCTGTGTTTTTTACTTTTAACCAAATATCGGCTTCCCAGACCAATATTGTGTACACACGTGTAAGAAATACTATTTGTTGTCAATTTAATAGTGGATTAGGGTTCTTCACCATATTTCACCAATCCGGTCATTGCGTGGGGTCTTTGTGACGGCAGAGAGCAGAGACGCGGCAGCATAGGAGTATGGTACAACATTTGTTGCGCTGCCCTCAAATAAATAAATAAAAACAGACAATGCTGTTATCTCTCCAAACAGAAAGTGTAATGTCTTAGTCCATCAGATTATCGGCATTCCAGACCAACATATTATATCCATACTCTTTGTTTTTTTCGGTAAAGTCCCGTAGGTAAAACAATCAATAAAATAAAATAAATAAAAACAACTAAATTAAATCACGACGTTTCGGAGGCAACACAAGCTTCCTTCATTTAATTTAGTTGTTTTATTTTATTGATTGTTTTACCCACGTGACTTTACCGAAAAAAACAAAGAGTATGAATTACTGCAGTCACGAAAGCTTCAAATCTACAATATTATATCCAATAATGATATTATTATCCACGACCAGTGAGCAGGTTAGTGACATGGTCTCTGTCGGCTTGAGCAGTACGTCTCGCGAGGAGGAATCATCCTCGTTACTACTATTTACTACTACGCTTGTGTTATCAAGGAGAGCCTCACTGAGTCTCAAGGCTTGTTTTCAGGAGGGTCTTGCCGGGTTTTCGCAGTAGAGGAGTGTTTGTGCTGCTGCTGCTGTTGTATGTAATCACAATTGAGTACTGTTCTGTAATCTGCAGTGTACTTATTCTGCAGTGGGATGTTGTGATGACGGAGGGCGGTCGAGACTGATCACAGAGACGCAGTCTCAAGGAAGAAACACAAAGATCCCCCGTATAGCCCTGACAGACTGTCGGCACACGAGGAGGTGGGTGGCCAACACCATGACCCGCCGCCTTTGTCTCCCCAATGGCGGTGTTTACGCACCGCACCGGCTACTCATTTGAGGCTGAGTCGACCTAGAGGAGGCCCAGGACCGGTTCAGATAATCGTCACCGGTGGTGGGCCGTGAGCAAGAGTCGAACTCGGGTCGCCAGGAGGAGCGAGCGGGTCCGTTCGGGAACGACCATTCTTTCCTGGTCTCACGGTCTAAAAGCTGCTTGCGGAGTGCTCCCGATGTGGGCATGTCGAATGGGTCACCACCGTTTAGCTCCAAATCATCAGCTGATGTCATCGCTCCATCCCTCCGAGCCATCTGCTCCTCTTCCCGCCTCTCAGCGTAATTCCCAGCCTGCGTATTTTCATATTCGGTTCCATTTTCTTTCGCAATGATCACGCGTCCGATCCACATGTCACAGCAGCCATAGGAATGTGGAATTTCCAGCACGACTCGACAGGGCCGCCGATGTAAACGGGCCACCCAGTGCGCATTTGTTTTGGACAGACCCTGAGAAATGACAATTATTTTAACGCCACGTCAGTCATTGCGAAGGTTGAAGTGAATTTTAAGAATGTAAACTATTCAGATGGAGTGGTAAAAACTGTTGCGCACCACTGCACCGTGGACCCAGGCAAAACACGAGTTTAATTCCCAGCCTCAGCGATCACCCGAACCAGTCCTGGCACACCCATCCACCAACTTCACCAGCGTGGTGAAGTATGGTCAAGCAATTCCAAAAGCCAACACGGCATGGGCAGTCCTCCAGGCCACGACGAGAGGGGTGGTCCACAATCACACTACTGTGGCCTGTCGTTAATGTATCTCACTGAGTCTCCGTCTCTTTGCATCTCTATGGGTCTCTAAATATCTCTGTGTGTTTCGGTGGGTTTAATATGTGCTCCGTAGTTTGGGTTGCATGGCTGCGAAGCACGCTGTCGTTTGTGTCTTTAATGCGTCTCAACGAGTCTCTACGTATCTCTGGTCTAGCTCTGTGAGTCTCTCTGCATCTGTGTGTATCTCCATGGGTTTTACTGTGCGGGCCGTAGTTTGGGTTGTATGGCCACAAATGCACTGCGACTGTGACTTGTGGTCTCGAATGTCCCATTTCGGAAGAAGATGTGCACACCGGCATCGTGACGTCATTATTATTAACAACAATTCCCGGTGCTGACACCGGACACGTCATCCGAATTCAAGAACTGGGTTCCTCATTTTCTCGCCAAGGACACTGGCAGGCGAGGAGATGAGATTTCTCGGTCGTATGCTGTGCATGACATCACCTTCCTGATGATTGCAGACGAGAAAGGCAACAATACCTGTCAGGCCGGTACTCAACTGCTTCACGCAAGGAGGGTGCAGGAATGCGAACTATTCCAATTGCAGCCGTAGACACGGACCCACCCTGCTGAGTGGCGTTTCCTCTCACCACCACCACCTCCTCCTCCATCACCTCCTCATCATCATCTCCTGGATGTGCAGAATGACCTCCAGAATGACCCTGTGCCTGCCCTCTCAAATCCATTCCATGGCTCACCCCATCGCTCGACTGAAGTCTATCGTCCTCGTGAAATAGTCCACTATTTCTCTCAAGTTCAACATCGGCAAAGTCAACCATGGCTCGTTCTCAAGTAGGGTTGCTTGTTATACAACAACAACATTTGCATTTACGGTAAATGCGTGAAAACGGCAAAAACGGTAACCGGTTTAAACCAGTAACCTGATTTTTTTTAAACGGTAACCGGTTTACCGCGCGTACTGATAGATTTAGCGACAAACAACACGTCTACCCGGTCAAATCTGAGAACCGAAGGCAGCTTGCCACGGTGCTCAGCGTTGCGCAATGCTGCATTCCAAACAAAGATCCCCCGTATAGTCTCCGCCAGACTGCCGGGGCAAGTGCTGTAGGCGAACACCTTCGCGGCAATGGTGAGCGCGCTCATGGGCGTGCAACTCGGAGGTCGACGGTTCCGTTCCATCTCCAGGCGCGGCAGCTGAAAGCAATGTGGCTGAGTTTTTGTTTCTTAAATCCCTCCACGCCGCTGGTTCTAAGACTGTGGTTAACTCACACCTCCTCCGAGACGTCTGGCCAGCGTGGAGGAGTAGGCCAAATACCACCTGAAGTTTGCTCGCCAGAGCTCCCCCGAGTGGACGCCCTTCTGCCAGCAGGGGCGTGAGCGATCGATTGCGGGACTGCGCTTTAACAATTTCACCATAAACACGGCGTACATATATGACGTCCATGGTGTTCCAGCAGCGTTTGCTTAGTCCGGGAAACTGTGAACGATCTCACCTTAGCTGAGACGTTTCAGCCGAGTCGGGGGACACTTGTTGACACAGAGACGATCGATGCCGGGATAAACACGAACACAACGCGCATTTGTGTCCAGAAGTGCATTGGACGTAGTTTACGAAACCGCAGTGTAGGCACTGCAGTCTAAAGTACATTCAAAACTAAGACCCCCCCCCCCGTACACAGCCTTTACCAGACTGTTGGGGCAAAGTGCTGTTCGCGAGCACTTATGAAGGGCGGGAACGGCACTCGAGGAAGGTGGGTGGTGGTAGCCAACACCACGCCCGACCGCCTTTGTCTCCTCCATGTCGGGAAGGAAACAATAGAGCCAGCTGTGCCGAGCGAGTGTTGTGGCTTTCACAAGCTTTCAAAACCTACGGCTGGCCGAAGGAAAATGTGGATGTGATGGATTTTCACAATTTGGCGTGAAAGCTCCAGGTGCATGAGGCTGAAACTTCTGATTCCAACTTGAGGTATTTTTATTCGTCGTTATTCATGTTTGTCTCTTTCCCCGTTTTTTTGGTCCAAACGTGCTTCTGGCGCCATGTCGCGAGATGAAGAATTAATTTGGAACTTTATCGGAGCAATGCATCTCTGCCACGTGTTAGAAGAGAACCATCCACGGAAGCAGACATCACAGAACTGCTTCTGAGATCGCCCCACTTTTATCCACAAACTAGTTTCAAAGTGCATACCTTGCTACCGAGAGAGACACGTTGTCACATTGAGCGACGCATAAAATGTTGCCACATTAAGTGACAAACCAAAGCGAATGCTGTACTGTTTTCTTAACTGGACATTGGCAACGGGCTGAGCCCATGAATTCGCAACAACTCGATAACCTTATATCGAGATCCATAGACTGTCTATGTGAGTCTCTCGGTTTCTATGTGAGTCTATGAGTCTATGGGTCTCGATGTGAGTCATTGGTCAGCAGGCTTGCGATCATGAACTCGCTACACTAGAGACCTCGATGTAATCAGAATCCTGGAAGAATCCGATGAGCTTTGAAGCTCTTTGTCACAAATATCCAGTAGGAGCGGGTCAGCGAGTTGCATCAACGTTCAATACAAACACGATAGTAGTGAAAACTCGAGAAAAGTCACGAAGTATAAATCCAGCATACAAGTACAAGCTGCACAAGCACAACAATTCCGGAAGATGCGTCAACACCAAATGCAAACTTGGGCAAGGCAGCAAAACAACAACAGTCCGAGACCAAACTAAGACAATAACACACAGTAGTCCTCCAATTAAATCGCACATGAAAAATAAACGATCGATACACGGGTAAGGTTCAAAGTAACAAATCACATTTGGCAAATGTGGCTCTATCTTCTTCTTGGTTCTTTCGGTAAAATCACGTAGAAGGGAAATAATAAAATAATAAAAAATACAACATAATAAAATACAATTCTCACGACGTTTCGGCCACAACGCAAGCAGCCGTCCTCAGGTGAAGCACAGGTCTGTCGGAAAGACAGCGTCTGAATGAGCACCACCAAGCTTGGCAGCGTATATTTCAGCTGGGTTAGAGGGGGAAGGACGCCTTGACAAAGGAATTGACAAAAGAAGTCTCTATCTGTCACAAGTGGCTCTATCTGTCACAAGTCTTCTGCGGCTGGGGCTAAAACGCGGACGGGAACTCCGACTGGAACTTGGACTGGAACCCGGACTAAAATCCCGGACTGGGACACGGGCTAAAACCCGGACTGAACTCGGACTTGAACTCGGCCTGGAGCTCGGACTGAACCTGGACTAGGACCCGGACTGAACCCGGACGTGCACCCAGGCCTTCAGCCGTGCCGGCTCCGTGCTCCGACCCCTGAGTCACGGGCCATCACCTCGCACAAACTTCAGCTCTTAAACGACAGCGTTGCGCCAAAGAGTACAATAAATGACCCCGGTTATGACTTCCTCGTTAAAATAGAAATTGTAAAAAAGAGAGAACATCCACTCACGCACGCCCACCACCTCTTCGTTGCCCGCGTGTGTCAATGTAAAGTTACCTTCATACATTTTACAAACACAGCACTGCATCGCAATTTGTTACCTAAATGACCAATAACGCTGTAGGACGGGAGTCGCGTTGCTCACGTCACGTTTTATACTTCCAGCCTCACGGTGTTTGTTGTTGTTGACGAATCCATTGGGAGTTGTTGTTTCTGTGTGCTTGTGCACCACCACCGCCTGCAATGTTTGTTGGTTTGTTTAACACGAAGTAGGCTTTCGCGACCAATATCATCCATTAGAGGGTGTTTTTTGGGTTAGATCGCGTAAAAATATAAATGTGTCGTTAAACCCGCCACCACCCGACACAGCCAACGAGTAAGGCGTTGTCACGTAAACAGAACGTGGCCAATTCGTCACGAGCACAGCATTAACCGGTGTGTTGTACTAGTGACGCGATCGAAAGCAAAACAAACTCTTTGATGTTTGTTTGTAAAAGCAGCTCTTTTTCAGAAGCGACATCACAAACGAAAGCCCCACGAAGTGGCTCATCGTCGTGCGGAACGATCTGTCGCAGCCAAATTACTCCGGACGCGCGATGTTCATTCTAAATGTGCATCGGGGGGGGGGGGAAACCCCCAGAGGACCCGGAGCAAAATCCACGTGGCGACGAGCGGAGAGAGACGCGGCAAACTCCAAACACACAGCGGACATCGATGCCACCTCGGGGAGAGGTTCGCGTTGGCGGCGGCGGCCATCATCCAGCAGTGGAATGACCATGGCTGACGATAAGAACAAGGCATTAGTTGTTTTGTAAGAATGTTTTCGCCGACTATTGAGTGTCACGCGATGCTTTAAATATTTATCAGCTCGCCCCCTCCCCTCCATCCCACCGCCGAGGGCGTAAATATTTTACGCGGCGCAGCGAAGCGCACGAAGCGAACCTCCCACGAAGGGAGGGCAACACCGACACCGGGGGTGGCCCCCCTCGCTACCCGCAGGCCGCTCACCAACACGCAGCCGTGCTCGATCCACTGCTGGATGAAGGCCTCTCCCCCCCAAAAACCAGTCGTCACACCTCTCGCACCGGTCCTGCGAATGCAGCGTTCCACGACCCCACGTGGGAAAGCCGCCTGCCCCGGGCTCACGGGACACCAATGGACCACGGTAGCTTTGCCGGTTTCGTCTAGAAGCATGAACCATCATCACGCCAACTCTGGTGGCCATCCTCCAAGCAGCAGCGGCGGGAGCGGCTTTTGGCTGCTGGGCCATCGAACAGAGGCGGTGGTCACCGCATCGCGCGGTGCTTTCAGATGCCGCTTCTCGCGGCCGTCTGGAACGCTCTTCCTTCCGATATTAGGAAGCCAATGGGGAGCGACGCTGCACTTTGAAATCATATAGAACTTGAGGATTGCTTTTTGTGTTCAGTTTGTTGTCCGGCTCCCTCACCTCCGATTAGCGTGGTTAGCTACGTACGATGCAAAAATAGTTCAACCAACATACATATCCATACCTGCATATTCAATATATTTATTCAGTAGAGCCACACTGAGTCGTACGACTCTTTTTGCAGGAGGGTCCTGCCACATTTGATCAGAGAACACATGCAGGTTAACGACATCATCCAACCTGTTAAAACTAAAACTCAACTTTTTGAACCAGGTAAGGCCCACAAAGCTAAGTAGCTTTTTTCAGAAGCGACCTGGCCACAAATTATAGCTCGACTTTGTGGCTTATCATGTGGACATTTATAGCAGCAATATACTCCCAAACGTGTGCTTCTAAATGTGGAGGAAAAAACAGAAAAACCCGGAGAAAAATCCACGCGACCACGGGGAGAGAAACACGAAAACTCCAAATACACAGCAGGCGTCAGGGTCGGGATCGAACCAACGCTCTCCTGCATTCCAGGACCAGTGTTGTTACGTGGTGCAGAGATACGATCACTTCAACAAGCGGAGATGAGAATGCTGAGATGGATGTTGAAGCCTTGGCAGAGGAGA
Organism: Entosphenus tridentatus; assembly: GCA_014621495.2. Taxonomy (NCBI): domain Eukaryota; kingdom Metazoa; phylum Chordata; class Hyperoartia; order Petromyzontiformes; family Petromyzontidae; genus Entosphenus; species Entosphenus tridentatus. The sequence goes on along the minus strand of CM025617.2, from coordinate 1,353,698 downwards.
CAGGACGGTCTTGAGCCTGGACTTCAGCGATGGAGTCAGCATCACGGGTGGCTGGTCGGGAGACAGTTTCCAGGCATTGTATCCAGCAGAGGAGAATGAGCGGTGGGATGGGGGTAACTCACGAACCTTGCGGGCATGGCCATCATGTCCGGTGCGGCGTTGGGCTCACTCGGACCACTGCCCCACCTGCCGGATGATGCTTAAACTGCGGCTGTGGAGCCCGAGGCAGGAGCATCGCGTGGCACGCAAAGCAGCGACGCCCCCTGCCGGGAAGCAGGCGCACCACGCCAACAACGCACACGGTGGCTGTGAGATGTTAACCATCTTGCCTTGGAGACAGGAGCGCCTGGGTTCGATCCCGACCCTGATGCCTGTATGTTGGGAGTTTGCATGTTCTCGTTCTCTCTCCCTGTGGTCAAGTAGATTTTTCTCCGGGTCCTGCCGGGGTTTTTCTTTGTTACCAAAAATTGCCCCAAGATGGACAACCGCCGGTCAAAAGGAAATCCGAGGGGTTGAAGAGGATTAGCAAACAGCGTTTTTTTCCCTCCACATTTAGAATCAACAACACGCGTTTAGAGTATATGGCTGCGTTAAATTATGCACGTGACGATAGGCCACTTCGTTGAGCTATACCCATTTGTGGTGGCCAGGTCGCTTCTGAAAGAGAGTTATCCGGCTCTGTGGGGCCTTACCTGGTAAAAATTAAAATTAAAAGGGAATTTAGTTTAAAGAAATTTTTTTAGCGCACAACTCGAATAACGCGCACACGCGCACAACGTTGGAGGCCACGTAGACGGCCGTGGCCAGCAGCTGGTGCGGGAAACGAGTGCGAGTACAAACTCCGAGGTTCGAGACGCGGGTGAATTTCCTTTTACTCAATGAAGTATTTATTTAAAAGTCATTAAAAAAAATCAAACACAAAGTTAAAAAAAAATTCATTGTGACCAACGTCTTTCAGCGATCAGCATCAACACGTATAATACTACACGAACGTGTGTGCGGTGATGCATACATACATACATTACAATATATACACACACACACAATACTAAACACTTAAACTCTGCAGGCAGTGGCCGAGAGACAGCCTTGTTGCTGTACTGCCTAATGCTGACACCACCTCCCTTGCACCATGGGTGGAAGCCTGGCGGATGTAAATCCCTTCGTGAATTCACCAGCCCCCGGCTTTAAAGTCAACAGAATTCAAACTTCAGGCCATGCGACATCTCCATCCATCTTACAAGCTCGTGCGTCTTCTCTCAACGTCCATCCATCGAGAGATGAAGCAGTCAAAGAAAAAAAGCTCCGTTTATCTGACACTTTACCATCCGGAATGATCCATTAACCGGCATCTGTCGTAGACGCCAAAGCAAATCTTCCGTTGACGTATCCGGAGAAAATTCCGGCAGCCGTCCGGCATCTTGCCGTGCCCTTCTCGTCGATCCGTCGTTGTTGTTGTCGTCATTGTCGTCATTGTTGTTGTTGTCGTTGTCGTCATTGTTGTTGTTGTCGTTGTTGTTGTTTACGGGAGCTTCAGGACACTGCCGCGTGTTTGGCGCTAGCGGCAGTTTGTACACATTACTTGCACTGTACTCTGAACGGCGCCGCTGCTACTCTGCAATCAACTGAGAATGCTCGACAACGGACTGGTGAGCACCTCTGCACACGAGGAGGCTATTACGTCTCAATGTCGTCGTCAACGTGGGCTTAGATTCCTCCCTGAAACACGCCACGTGCTTGGCTAATCTGGTGAACCCGGAGCATGACGCTCAGATAACCGGCGACAATTGATGAACTCCGTTCCCCACGGATGCCGGACAACAGAAGTTTCTCTGCGCCCTCCTCAAGGCCGTGTCTGCCTTCGTCGTCCCTCTACAAGACGACGCCCCATACGAGACGTCTCTCTGCGAGGCAATGTCCATCTTGCCTTCGTCCCTCTGCAAGACGACGTCTCTCTGCGAGGCAATGTCCATCTTCCCTTCGTCCCTCTGCAAGACGACGTCTCTCTGCGAGGCAATGTCCATCTTGCCGTTGTCCTGCGAGGCTGTGGACGTCCGCTGGCTTTGGTCACGAACGATGCCGCTTGGTCTACACGCAATTGTCCTGTCCGGGAAGACGAGTCGGAATCACATCCACGTTCCTCTGCAAGACCACGTGCCTCTGACACGTGGCTAGGATGTGTCCCGTGACATATCCGCAATCGTTTCTCCACCTACATGGCCGTACACACACGTTTGTGTCCACGTGCCCATCCACATCTTTGTCCGCCTACGAAGACAACGATCCCCCGTGCAGCCGTCAGCAGACTGTTGGGGCAAGTGCTGCGAGCGGGTAGCACCCTACGAAGGCCGGCACGGCACACGAGGGGGTGGGTGGCCAACACCACGCCCGGCCGCCTTTTTCTCCCCAGTGCTTTTATGTTCACGCATCACAAAAAGTAACCATTTAAGGACGAGTCGACCCAGGGGAAGCCCAGGACCAGATCAAATATTCGCTCCTGTTATTGTTCGTGAGCGGCAATTAAAACTCTGGTCACCGATTTCGCAGCGCGCTAACTGCCGCGCCACCACTCCCCACCTACGGAGTGTTCATTTACACCTCGTGTTCACCTACGAGTTCACCAGTGGCGGGCCGTGTATTTCAAACCTAGGCCTGCAGTGCTATCCTCCCGCAAATTAAACCGCCTTCGAATAACCTCACCATGACATTAGGGCTATAGGCTGTTGTCATTCGACGTAACCACCCCACATTCACAGTGACAGTCACCTTTATCGAGTGGAATAAAGTGATTTAACACGAGGCTCAACACCTATGAGAGTTACAATACACTAATTGTAGAGACATGAATACATGGTGACTGAAACCATCAAGGATGTACCACTATTACACAGTACGACAGGATGCTGCATCGCATAGCCCAAATCAATGTCATTACCAAAGAAACAGTCGTATTTACTCATACGACCACCAAGCAAGCAAAAATGCCGTAAAGCACAAATCACACAATCAGGATTCAACGGGCTCCCCCCCCTCTTAGCTGATGCTACGTGACGTGCTAGCGAGTTTTACTTCAGTGAGCTAAGTGGCCCTCCGATCACGCCACACGGACAAGGCTAACGTAGGCGGCTAGGCCAGCTAGAAGGCTCTGGCGTGTCAAAGAACACGCCCAATGTGGCAAACTCGACATCTGATTGGTTAAAGAATATGACGATCAACAACATCGTCCCCATTTGCTTCAACAGCAGAGGGGATTCACTCGACATTCTGAAGGCCTCAGGGTAGATTTTATTTTTACCCGGAGAGGCGGAGACAGCACCGGTGTAAAATCTGATTGGATAAAAGCTCTCATTTAGATGAGCTGCACTGGAAGCAGCACGACTGAGGGAGAGAGGAGCAATGAAATGACGTAATTAGACTGATGGGAACGAACTTTGTAAAAAAACACAGCATTCGTGAAAATATTAAATTATAAAAAATATAATTTTATGATCCTGACAATCTCTAGGCCAGCAGAGAAGGCCTTGCTGGCCCTGACGGCCCGCCTCTGGAGCTCACGCACGTGCCCGTCCCCCCTTGTCCACGGTCCACCCGCGCCTCCATCCCGCGCGTCCACCTACAAGTAGTGTCCATTGACGCCCTCGTCCACGTGCCCACGCGACTCGTTGTCCGGGCGTCCGTCCGCCGCGGGCCCGCGCTCGTACGCGTCCCCGCCTTCCCCGCCCGCCAGCTCGTACGCGCGCCCACCGTGTCCCTCGCCCGCCTCCTCGTCCCCGCCGTCTCCGCCGTCCCCGCCGTCCCCGCCGCGGCCGTCCGCCGCCATCGCGTCCGCGAAGCCGCCGACGCCGCCGCCGCCCGCCGCCGGCGCCGCCCCGCGCTGGTGCTGCTCGCGGAGGTGCCTGCGGAGCGCCGGCTTGTGCGCGAAGCCGACCTGGCAGTGCGCGCAGCGGTGCGGCCGGTCGCCGCTGTGCAGGTTCATGTGGTCGTGCAGCGAGCTCTTCTGCGTGAAGCAGCGGCCGCACAGGGCGCAGGCGAAGGGCTTGACGCCCGTGTGGATGCGCAGGTGGCGCGTCAGGTTGCTGCTCTGCGAGAACTGGCGCCCGCAGCGGGGGCACGTGAACACCTTGTGCGTGCGCATGTGCGCCCACAGCACCTCGGCGTGCGAGAACGTCTTGGGGCACCGGCTGCACTCGAAGTGCTTCGCGGCGCCGACGCCGCCGGCGCCGGTCGGCGAGACGCCGGCCGCGAAGGCCGAATTGGCGACGGAGTAGACGGCGAGCGCCGGGTCGCCGTGCGGGTGGTGCCCGGAGGCCGCGGGCGGCGCCGTCAAAACCGACGCCCCGCCCGGCGCCGAGCGGAAGGAGAAGCCCCGGGCGCCGCCGCGGCCACTCTTCGCTTTGCTCGGCGGGACGATGCCAAAACGGCCGGCGCCCCTGCCGGCGCGCGGCCCGACGCAGCCGGTGCTGCCGGCTCTGGTGCCGTCGTGGTGGTGGTGGTGGTGGTGCTGGTGGTGCAGGCCGGAGGAGTACACGGGGCTGTGGCCCGGCATCTGGAAGTACGGCTGAGCGTTCGTCTCCTCCTGCTGCTGCTCGCCGTCGGAGACGCCGGTGCCGGTGATGATCGTGGCGCCGTCCGGGCTGCCCGCCGGCACCATCCGCTGGCGCCGGCACTCGAAGTGGCCGTGCCGCGTGGGATCGGCCGGCAAGTGCACGGCGAAGGCGTTTTGCTCGGACGGGGGAGACAGCTGGTGCCGGGCAGCCTCAAACTGACGACGGTGGTGGTGGTGCTGCTGCGGCAGCGCCACCTGCGGACGCCTGGCGTGGGCGTCCCCGTCGAACTCGTCGCCGCTCAGCTGCTCCACCTTGACGATGGAGAGGCTCCGGGGAGGGCATTCCTGCTGCTTGCGCCCGGCCGGGGGCGCCGCTCTCTCCGTCGACCGCTCCCTCTCCGCGCCGAAGCGAGCGCCGTCGAAGGCCTTGTTCTCGTCGTCGTCGTCGTCGGTGGCGTCGTCGGCGGCGCCGTTGGCGACGGCGACGCCGCAGCGATCGAACTCCGGTTCGGACATCCCCGCGCCGTCCGGCATCCGGTCCGACTCGCCGTCGTACGAGCGCTCCGACAGCGGACTGGCGACCGCGGCCTTCGAGCAAAACCCGGCGTCGTCGTCCGTCGCGGCGCCGTCGGCGCCGTCCGCCCCGTAGAGCCCGAACCGCGGCTGGAAGTACTCGGACAGCGCCTTGGTGCACCGCTCCACGACGTGGTCCATCTGCAGGTAGCTGGCGGCCGTCAGGTAGGCCACCAGCTGCGCGGCCGGCACGTCGAGGTGGCCCGTGTAGCACGAGAGGAGCAGCGCCAGCGCGGCGCGCGGCTCCGGCAGCGGCGACACGCGCAGCTCGCCGGCGCTCGGGTTGAGCAGGAACTGGTCGCGGAGGTACGGCGAGCCGGCCGCCAGCACCACGCGGTGCGCCGGGAAGGCGGCGGCGCCCAGGCGCACCGTCACGTCGCACAGCTTGCCCTCGGCGCGCAGCGAGTTCATGGCGGCGAGCAGCGCGCCGCTGCCCCCGCACATCTCCAGGCGGAGGACGCCGGCTCGCGAGGCCATCGTCGGCCGCGCCGCCGCCGGTGCCGCCGTCGGTGCCGTTGCCGGTGCCGTTTGCCGGTGCCGCGGCCGGCGGCGACGACGCTGGCGGAGGGGGCGGGCGGGCGGGGGGGGAGAGGGGAGAAAGGAGAGAAGTCGGAGGTTCGGCCACGACCCGCAGAGGCAGGCGTCGTCCTAGAAGCATTGGGGGGCGGTGTGTGGGGGGGACGTTTCGCTTCCTTCCCTCTGCCAGATCCCGCGAGACGCAGAGACACAGACGAGGACGCCCACGTCACGGATGTAACCACGCTCGTGCATTCAACTTCGCCAGCATCCGAGAAAGGAAATCATCGCCGCTGATATTCAGTCAACCACACGAGGCCTTCCCAAGGCTTCGGTTGATGAACTGCGTCATGGAAACCGTTGATTTAGTTTTATTTTCCGTGGCGGGTTACTGGGTCTGGGTTTATGGGTTAGAGGTGTTTGGGTTTTTTTTGTTGCTGTTGGGGGTTAAGAGTGGAAGGTGAAGTGTGAGGCTTAGTGTTGATAACTAGGGTTCAGAGTTCAGGCTTAGGGGATCATTTAAGGTGTAGACCAATCAGTTTCAAGGACAATGCATATTTTATCAGAGTATGTTTTTTTGTTTGCATTCTGACGCCCACAAGTGTTGTGGTTAATGCAGACATGATTCCTCGTAAAAAGGTTTCCGTTTTGTTGCCAGAAAAAAGGGGAAAAACCTATTCTCATATCATTTAAGGGTTAAGTGTTGGGATGTATGGCCAGGATTCAGAATTATGGGTATTCATTAAGGTTTAGGAGTTCGCGATGATGAGGCTAGGCTTTAGGATTACGGGTTGGTGGTTGTGTTCACGGTTCGGGGTTGTGGAATAGGATCATGGACATGAGTAAGTAACATTCTCTAGGGGTTGAGAGGAGTAACGGTGTGGGCCTTGCCGAAAGCATCACCTGGGTCACCATGCCGACAGAGGGATAAGCTGTCGTGGTTCTGTAGCGTCATCTCAGTGAAGTGAACACGCACACACGAGGAAGGATACAGCCATTCACGTCAAGTTAAACCCTTCACACCCAAGGGTGCCAGTCTTGCTCCGAGCAAAATGTGTCTGCCGGATTGCTTTCAGCCTTTTGATGCCATCTCAGAAACATGCAGATATGTATCCACTTAGGCAGCTGGAACTAAACTGATCTGGTGGGCTTAAGGCCTCTGTATATATACTACTATTTATATTACTGGAAAGTTCTAGAATGTTCTGGAAGTTACTCCAATTTTACTCAGCACTGGATCTATCTGGAATGTTCTGGAAAATAGGTACATTTCTAAATATCACTGTCCTGGTCACAAAAGCAAAGTTTGTTGGTAATAATAGCCATTTTCTGTACTTTTGAGGCATAAGCAATTAGGAAATAACACTTACTACCCAGGAACAAAAAAACATTGTTACACTTTAGTTCATTCGGCGTGTGTGTGTGTGATGTTAGATTTGACATTTGATGCGCGACTACATTATCGAAATAAACAACAGCAGTGATGCCACATCGAGACACGGACTCGAAAGATATAACAGCAGCAGTATCAGCAACAGCAGCAGCAGTATCAGCAGCAGCAGAATCAGCAACAGCAGTATCAGCATTATCAGCAACAGCAGTATCAGCAACAGCAGCAACAGCAGCAACAGCAGTATCAGCAGCAGCAGCAACAGCAGTATCAGCAACAACAGCAGTAGTATCAGCAACAGCAGTATCAGCAGCAGCAGCAACAGCAGTATCAGCAGCAGCAACAGAATCAGCAACAGCAATATCAGCAACAGCAGCAACAGCAGTATCAGCAGCAGCAGCAGCAGTATCAGCAACAACAGCAGTAGTATCAGCAATAGCAGTATCAGCAACAGTAGTATCAGCAACAACAGTATCAGCAACAG
>CM025617.2:1322286-1332893 GCA_014621495.2 Entosphenus tridentatus | reverse complement strand
CGTGTTAAATGTTCACATTTGTGTGAAATGTTCACATCGTGTTAAATGTTCAAATCGTGTTAAATGTTCACGGTTAAATGTTCATGTTTAACACGATTGTCTTTTTTTCTGCGACCTCGGCATTTCCACGCCGGTGTGCTGACCACGACACCAACGGCAACCTCCCTCACCTTCACCGTCGGCAATGTTTTTAATTGCGTGCAGTCATTTGGCGACCCGGGGTTGAGACCATCGGCACGCTGCACTCTATGAGACATCTCCTTTACCAGTGGCAAAATATAGTAACAGGTTTTTACTCTTTCAACTGGTACAAAAACTGACACCTTTATACAAGGCATCATGTTTGCAATAACCACAACACAAGCAGTCAAGCAGTCACGCTGCACTCGTGAACCCGCTATTTAAATAACAGGCGGCGGCTGAAACCTGGATTGGAACTCAGGATCCGGCTCGGCACGCCGACCTCCGCGCCAGCCCGGCCGACCACGCACGTGTGCGCGGCGATCGTGACGGTGCGACTCCTTCACCTCCGTTCTGCCCCCTCCCCGCTCTACCCCCGTAGAACATCTACCAGTGGTGCGGCTCGAAGAGCAATCGCTTCGAGCGGCTGAAGGCCACCCAAGTGGCCAAGGGGATCCGAGACAACGAGCGGTGCGGGCGAGCGAGAGTTGACGTCCTGGAGGAGGGGATGCAGCCCGACGGCCTCGTGGAGGCGAGGAGAACGCACGCACGCACACGCACTCACGCGCACACGTGCAAACACACACGCACGTTGCTCGTCCCCTCGTCATCTGTTGACTGTCACGTGTCACGAGAGTCAACGTTAACGAACGTCGCCAATAGCTCGTCACACACCGCCTGTCTGCCGCCACCCGTTGGCCGATAACCGTCACCTGTTTTCACCCATCAACTCTCACTCGTCCGTCACCCGTCACCCACCGTCGATTAAACATCACTCGCCCATGACGTGTCTTTCACAACTCAGCATCTGTCACTCACCATCAATCACCTATCACCCATTACTCATCATCCATCACGTGTCACACATCACTCATCACCTGCTGTTGTTGTCACTGCCGTTGTTGTTGTTGGTGTTGTTGTTCTCGTGACGTTCAGGCTTTGGGATCCATGCCGAGTTTGCCGGAGGGAGAGGCCGATGACGTCAAGGCCGATGCCTCCAACAGGAAAATCGCCAAACTCTACAAGGTGAGAAGCCACGCGACTGTCTGTCCGTCCGTAACATGGGATAACAATTATCCAATCTAAATAACATTTCAACGTAGAGTTTTGTTGTTAGCAGGTACTTACCATCTTCAGAACTGGTCACATTGGTAAGAGCGCGTCCTAAACATCGGTACACGGATAAGTCTTTTTGGTTGAGGTGATGACATCACCCGGCGAGGTGATGACATCACACGCTGGGGTGATGACATCACACGCTGAGGTGATGACATCACACGCTGGGGTGATGACATCACACGCTGAGGTGATGACATCACACGGCGAGGTGATGACATCACACGGCGAGGTGATGACATCACACGGCGAGGTGATGACATCACACGCTGGGGTGATGACATCACACGGCGAGATGATGACATCACACGCCATGCTTGCGGCCCCCCGTTCCCGGGACGTCACCGCGCGTACCGTCACGCCGTCGTTGCTTTCACGAACCAAAAACTTGTTGAGGCCAAGCGCACATTGGCACACTTTATGGAATCCGCGCACGTGCGCGCATGTGATACCATTTCTCTTTCCTTGGGTTTGATCTTCCACGAAGCTCACGGTCCACCCTACACAGCATCCACCGCACGAACCGTGGCAATAGATGCGGATACCTGATACACAAATGGAAAATTAAAAACTCATCCAAGTCATCCAGAACAGACCGTCGTGCAACGTATAACGACGCCACGCCCCGAACCGCAAATACGAAGGAGACATCACGGCGACGATACACTGCACTGCTCCTGACACGGCTGTCCGGCTTGACCACCTGAATGTGACATTGTAGCTGTTGTTCTGCGTCTACACCGGCAGCCGTGCGAAAGAAGAAGAAGATCGCCTGCATGATGCGCGGGTCACTCTGTGTGTGACCGGCATCCCGACACGCGCTTGTGACGAGACGCTAGATGAACATCGTCCGTACCAAATTTTCACTTTTATTTTATTTCGCATCTTAGTCAAAGTACAATTTCCCCTCGCCTTACTCCGTCCCGACCGCGTTCCGTCTCCTCCCCTCACCCCCAGGTGTCAAACGCCTCCGGCACCATGGAGGTGATAATGGTGGCGGCTGACAACCCGTTTCGCCAAGACATGTTGCTGTCGGGAGACTGCTTCCTGCTGGACCACGGGCCCGCGGGGAAGATCTTCGTGTGGAAGGGTCAGCGTTGCGTGTAATAGCCTCGGGGAGAAAGTTATTAACATATTACTTGCTGGGATATATCGATCAGAAACGTGGACATGTCTTTACTGTTCAATTGCAAGCCCCAACAGATTCCCCTTCTCTGATTAAGACTGCCTTAACCGTTTTGTTTATAAAATAATTATTCTGCAATGCTAATGTGCAGCGTCTTGTTAGGTGGAATAATTTTTGCATGAACATTGTACCAATGAACTTCGGCTTTACGTTTGTGGCGTGTTGTTGCTGCTGCTGATGATGCTGCTGATGATGATGCTGCTGCTATTGATGATAATATTGCTGCTGCTATTGATGATAATATTGATGCAGTTGCTGCTGATTAAGATGCTACTGATGCAGCTGCTGCTGTTGATGATAATATTTCTGCTGATGACGACGTTGATGGCGACGATGATGATGACCTTAGGTCGCGGCGCCGACATCGCGGAGAGGAAGGCCGCGTTGAAACTGGCCGAGGACTTCATCGTCCGCATGGGCTACCCAAAGAATACCCAGGTGAGCACACCTGCACGGGCCCAGGTCAGGTGACCCCGCACAACCTCCAGGTCAACTACCACAACACATCCTCATCTAGCCGTGGTCGATCCACTGCTGGACGAAGGCCTCCACAGGCCGCAGCCGCCGCCTCTCGCAGGTGATTCTGCGGTGTGCCGATCCGCCTGGCACCCCGCACACGAGCCGGTTCCGTCGATTCCATCTCCGCGCCGGACGTCCTCTACTGGAAACGCGTCGCGCTCCTTGGCTGCCCACGCCGTTGTTGGGATTTGCCACAGAGCCACTGCCCAAGCCCACTCACTTTTCTTGAACAGTGTATTTTTAGTTTGACCTGTACGTTCTCGTAACGCGTGTGTTCCTCTTGCGGCCCCTCAATGTACTTTTCAGTTTTCGTTCCACGTTTTCGCGGCAAACCCCATGGAACAACAACAAAAAGAGAGTTAGATTATTTTTAATTCCGCAATTACCAAAAAAATAAATCCACGTTCACCACTGGGCGCCGGCCGCCTCTGAAACAATGGCCACTCCTCCTCCTCGTGCTGCATCTGCCTCTAACCGCGCTCCGCCACCCCGCGCCAGGTGTCGGTGCTGCCCGAGGGAGGGGAGACGCCGCTCTTCAAGCAGTTCTTCAAGGGCTGGCGCGACCGCGAGCAGACCGACGGCCTGGGGCCCCGCTACACCGTGGGCAGCGTCGCCCGCATCCAGCAGATCCCGTTCGACGCCTCCACCCTGCACTCCAACCCGGCCATGGCCGCCCAGCACGGCATGGTGGACGACGGCAAGGGAGACGTGCAGGTGAGGGCGTGGGGTGGCGGGGGGAGAGGGGTGTAGAGGGGCGTGATGGGACATGACAGAGGTCACTGTTGACCTCGCTCACGCGATCGCCACCAAACGCTGCCTCGCCCATTCGGTCACCAAGGCACCCACTCGTTCGTCCGCCCAAGAGCCCACTCACTCGCCCACTCGCCCACCCACCCTACCCAACAATAGCCCACTCACGGGGAGGGTGTGATGGGGTGGCTTCATTTGACTAGTGGGTGGGGCGACCTGAGTAGTGGGCGGAGCTACCAGAGCAGAGGGTGGGGCTACCAGAGCAAGGGGCGGGCCCTGTGAGCAGGAGGAGCTGCCAAGTGGAGGTCGAACGAGGAGGAGGAGGCGGCTCACAGTGCGGGCGGTGGTAGCGACTGAGTGGGAGTGGCCATGTGAAAGTGGGCGGAGCTGGCTGACATGCCACGCGTCGCGCCGCAGGTGTGGCGCATCGAGGGCTCGGACAAGGCTCCCGTGGACCCGAGCACCTACGGGGAGTTCTACGGCGGAGACTGCTACATCATCCTCTACACCTACAAGACGGGACAGATCATCTACACCTGGTGTGGACCGCCCCCTCCATACCCACTCCTGCCCCAGCGTTCTAACCGTCCCGTGTGTTTTCGGATTGTACGGCGTGTGACCAGCCCACGCTCGCCAGGGCGGTGAAATGCGGTCAGACTACTCCTACTACCTGCACAGCGTGGGGGGAAGGCCTCCATCCAGCAGTGGAGTGATGAAGGGCTTTGAATTGCTATTGCAGGCAGGGTCATACCTCGACACGCGACGAGGTGGCAGCCTCGGCCTTCCTGTCGGCCGAGTTGGACATCTCCCTGGGTGGAACCCCTGTGCAGGTGAGCTACTCCACACCTCATCGACCTCATCCAGCTCCTCGTTCACTGCCTTGTCCACCGCAAGCTGTCAACCTCCTCACACTTCAGCCTCATCCTCCCGATCTTGTCCACCTCTTCATCCACCTCCTCATCCACCACACCTAGTTACCCTCACCCACCACCTGGTCTGCTTTTTCCCATCACAGGTTATGATGATGTGATGAAGAAATTAACAAGCTAATTATTTTTGAGATTCGTTCGCATAATGAGATGATGTCACATGTGATAATGTCATTTCTTCGATAACTAATTCATTAATTTTAAACATAAATGCATTTAAGGCTGAGTGGCCTGGACTCAGGGCCTGCCTCACCTTGCCCGGGTACCCATGCCTTCCTGGGCAAGCAAATCTATGCAATACTGGGGTAGGCCCGGATCACCGCCCATGTAATTTAAGATAATGATTATTTTCACTGAAATTCGTCCAACCCCTGGACCAATTGTAAATAAGCAAAGTATGGCAACTGAACTTTGGAATAAAATTCAGTTCGTGTTGGATCACCTCGGTGAGAGTTACCATGCCCCCAAGTTACAGACAGAAAGCTAATGCTGTAACGCTTCAGCTTTAGTTGGAACGCGTTAAGAACAGACCTTAGTTGGCGAGCCGCGGGCGTTTGTTCAAGTGTCGGAAGGAAACTGGAACCCCCTCCTGGGGAATGAACATACTTCCTCTTCTCTTCGTGCACTTATTTAATTTCAAAGCTCAAAGGAGCGTGGGATGGCCCTCAAATCCACCGACAGCCCTGAACCAGCAGAGGAAACTCCACATTCCCATGCCAATTACAAAAACAATGGCAACAATAGCGAGGACGCTTTGCCGACGAGAGCAGATTGAGTCCCAGCCGTTCCCGTCTGCTCCCGAACGCGGAACCCAGTGGATGGGTACGTTGTGGGCGGTAGGGCTTCAAACTATGCGAGTTGAGAATCAAGGTTGCAGTTTTTAGTGGCGGTGATGTAGCATCCTCCGTTAGCGGGAGGGAGGCCGATGTGGAGACTTACAAATGGAGAGCGTGGCATGTGACCGTTACTTCCATCGTCTTCTGATTGCGATTTGTTTTCTTTATCCATCGATTGCTATTCCAGTTGTGCCACTCTGGAGAGGTTTCCGCTTGCAGCGAGCAGTGCACCGAGTCTCGGGGCACGCTGTTTGACCGCCGGTCGCTGGGCGTTTTTGGCCCATTACTCGGCAACCGCGATCGCGGAACAAAAAACTTCGGAGGGACAGGGGCCCGAAAATGAGCCCCCAGGGACAGCCCGGGTGGCAAGGGACAGCCAGGGTACGAGCCTACGGCGCGCCATCGGGGCGGTGTGTTCACGATGCACCAGACTCGTCAGAGTGCGCCGATAGCCGACGTTCAAGCCGATTACTCGCCGTCGCCAGTTGCCGAGGATGCCCTGGGACTTCTGCCTCGATCACGTGGATCTGCGCTCACCGCACGCCCCCCCCCCTGCCCCACCCCCCACCCCAGGTGCGAGTTGTGCAGGGCAAGGAGCCGGCGCACCTCATGAGCATCTTCGGCGACAAGCCGCTGGTGGTGTACCGGGGCGGCACATCGCGCGACGGCGGCCAGAGCCAGCCGGCCGACGTGCGCCTCTTCCAAGTGCGGCGCAACGCCGCCCGCCGGACGCGCGCCATCGAGGTGAGTGGGTGTGGCTACCAGAGCAGTGGGCGGAGCTACCTGAGACGTTGTCCGCCAGGCGTGAAGTGCGGTTTGAGAACCGGTTCAGATATCACTCGCCACTGCTGTTAGCCGTGGCCGGGAATCAAACTCTGATGAATGAGCTCCATCTTCCGTGGTGGTGAGATGTCAACGACCTCGCCTGGTATGCAGGAGGTTTTTCAATGAACTAATTGTAAAAAGAAGTGCTCGCCCACCCGCTCGCTCACTCACGTGTGTGTATGCATGCGTGCCCGCCAGATGGAGGCCAGCGCGTCGCGCCTCAACTCGAACGACGCGTTCGTGCTCGTGGGCCCCGGCGTGGCCTACACGTGGGTGGGCCGCGGGGCGGTGGAGGCCGAGCGCCAGGGGGCGGCGAGCGTCGCCGCGCTGCTCGGGGTGCAGCCCACCGAGGTGAACGAGGACTCGGAGCCAGGTGACGATCGCTCTCTCTCCACGCGCGGTCGCTCCCCGAGGACTCTTCTCTCCCTCCGCTGGCGTTTTGGCCAAGTGGGAGATTTCCCTTCATTCGTTGCGATCAGCTTAGTATTTTAGCCACACCGTTTGAGACCCATTCAGGGCAGTGAAAAATATAACCCGTAAAACAAAGGTTTTCACGATAAATCCTTTATATGATTGGCGGCTTGAGTCCTCTCGTCCTCTGGCTTGAGATGGCTGCCACCTATGGGTCAGATGATTGCCTGCCACCATTAAGCAATTGGTAATTAAATATAAAAAAAATTGCCTAAAAAGTGTAAAATTTTGGAACAAAAAATTTCACGAAAATAAATTGTCACGCACAACGAGTCTGTGTGCAAAATGTCAGCTTGATTGGATCACGAGAAGTGGGTTAAAAAACGACCGAAAGATTTGCACGGTCGTAAGCACGCAAGCAAGTGAACTTAATATAAAGGATTTTAAAAAGGCACCCGTTGCTGTAATGGGATGATGTCACAACGCGAGGTGGCACTGTGCAAATAGAGCAGGTCACGGCCTACACACTCCAGGCTTTTGGCAGTGTCAAAGGAGTTGTGTAGTGTAGACTTGAGGGTCATGGAGACAGCGTTTGGAGTGCTTTGTTGCTTTGTTTAGTATTGTTTATAAATTTAGACAGTTACATCACTTTCATGGGAAGGCCAATAACATGATGAGGTTTTTCTTAATCAGAACTCCGCATTGTCATAGGTCACTCACAACAGCCCCACCTAGTGGAAATGTCACTGGTTGCACCGCGTGCGTGTACTCCGTGCGTGTGTGTGTGTGTGCTGCGTGCGTGTGTGCGTTCCGTGCGTGTGTGAGAGTAGATGAGTTCTGGTCGCTGCTGGGAGGCAAGGTTTCGTACCAAACCTCATCGCGACTCCGCAACAAGACGGAGACCCACCCCCCACGCCTCTTCGCCTGCTCCAACAAGTCCGGAAGATTCACGGTGAACATCATCAGCAGCAGCGTCATCATCTCCATCATCAGCACTATCACTCCTCAAAGACAAAGGTCTCCCGTGTAGCCTTAACAGACTGTTGGGGCAAGTGCTGTTAGCGGACATCTATGAAGACCGGCACGGCACGCAAGGGGGTGGGTGGCCAGCATCACGCCTGGCCGCCTTTGTCTCCCCAGCGATGATGTTTACACACCGCACCAGCTACTCATTTGAGGCTGAGTCGACCTAGGGAGAGGCCCAGGACCAGTTCAGATAATCGTCTCCGGTGTTGGCCGTGAGCAGGAATCGAACACGGGTCGCCGGATTCGTAGCGCGGCGTGCTAACCGCTGCACCACCGCTCCTCCCACACACACACACACATATACACACACTCACCCGCACGTACACACACGTACACACACTCACACACACACACGTACACACACTCACACACACATGTACACACACATACACACACACACTCACTCACACACACACGTACACACACACTCACGCACCTTGCCCCCAGGTGAGGCAGCCAGGCTGTGCGTGTGCCTCCTGCCCTTGCAGGTGGAGGAGGTGCCGGGAGAAATCACGCAGGAGGATTTGGCCACGGACGACGTGATGCTCATCGACGCCTGGGACCAGGTGAGACAAGTCCTGCGCGTCTCGCCTTCACGTGGGCCCTTGGAGAGGGGGTGGTGAGCGGGTGGTGAGGGTGTGGTGAGGGGGTGGTGAGGTGGATGGGACCCCAGCGTGCGCTGCGCTGTGGTGTGTGTTGTTGTCGGTTGTGCAATGCGGTGTGCGGTGTATTTTACTGCGGCGTGTAATGCGTCGCGGTGTGCGTTGTGTTGTCGTGGTGTGTGGCGGTGTGTGTGTGTGATGTGGTGGCATGTGCGCTGCGGTGTGCGTTGGTGTGTCTGTGTGTAGTGTGATGTTGTTGGTAGTGGTCTAGGTTGTGTGTTATGCGATTGTGTGTCTTATGTGCATATAACATTATATGGAGCGGGCTGGGTAGCGTCTTATGCGCTGTCGTGTATCCCGTGATTGTGTGTGCTATGTTGTTGTTGTGTTGGGCGGTGTTGTTATTATGCAGGGGGGAGTATGTGATCCTACCGTGTACCCGTGCGAGTGTGGGATTTGTATCGCCTCTCACCTCGTTCTGCTCCCCAGATCTTCGTCTGGATCGGCAGCGATGCAAACGACGTCGAGAAGAAGGAATCCCTGCAGTCAGGTGTGTTCATGCACGAAGGCAGAGATCCCCCGTGCAGCCTTCAGCTGACTCTGGGTGCTGTTAGCGAGTAGCAGCACTGATACAGGCCGGCGCGGCACACGAGGGGGGTGGGTGGCCAGCACCACGCCTGGTCGCCTTTACCCAGCGGTGATGTTTACACGTCGCACCAGGTACTCATTTGAGGCTGAGTCGACCTAGGCGAGGCCCAGGACCACACGCACACACACGCGCACATGCACACACGCGCACACACATACGCACACACGCACACGCGCACGGTACAGTCATAATATTTTCTTACCCAGAAACGCACCGAGTCTCAAGTCTCCCTGTGGAGAGTCGCCGTTACATTGCCTCGTTTAGAGAACGCCGTGGCTGTAATTGACGATGCGTAACACACCCACGTGGGTGTTCACGGTCGTGCCGTACCGCCAGCCGTACCGCGTCTATTGGCACGGCATTCCTACGCGAACCGGGCGCCTCCATTTCGATTGCGTCAAATCGTTTTGATCAGAAGCGGCTAAAAACTGACGCGGGACACCACTCCACCTGATTTTGGCGAACTTTCCGAAAAATCACGGCGGTGGTTTTCCTCCCCCCCCCAACCCGCACCGCGACCGTGAATTTGCTCAACAGCAACTACAGCGGCAAAACCGCGGCCACGGTTGTTTTCGCCGACACACAAAAAAACATTTTTATTCCAAAATATATTTTAGAAATCCCACAAAACTAACGCCGCCACCCGCGTGACCGCCCCCCCCGCGTCTCCCCGACCCGGCAGCGGAGCGCTACCTGGAGACGGACCCGTCGGGCCGCAGCAAGCGCACCCCCGTGGTGGTGGTGAAGCAGGGGCACGAGCCCCCCACCTTCACCGGCTGGTTCCTCGCCTGGGACTCCGACTACTGGCAGCAGGACCCCTTCGAGAGGGCCAAGGCCGAGCTGGAGGCCGGAAACCCCATGTGATGGGAGCGTAGGCGCTGCCAGCAGCAGCAGCAGCAGCACTAGCAGCACCAGCGCAAGCAGCAACAGCAGAAGAAGCAGCACAATAAGTAGCAGCACGAAGAGAAGCAGCACAACAAGTAGCAGCAGCAGCAGCACCAGCGGTAGAAGTACCGTCAGCAGCAGGAACCTTTAGTTATAATAGCCATAGCAGCAATGAAGATGCAGTAGATAAATTGTAGCGCCACGATCACCAGCAGCATGAGTACTGCCAACAGTGTCACCTGCATCAGCGCCTTCAACGGTATCAGCTGCATCGTCGTTGTCATCAGCATCATCAGCATCAGCAGCATCTTCAACATCACCAGCATCTTCAACATAAACATAATCATCAGCAGCAGCAGCAACAAAAGCAGCATCAGCAACACAATATAAACATCGCTATCATCAGCTACCCACTTTGCCATATATTTGCAGCCTCGTTCCATTTTAGATATTCACTTTTCCGATGATCATAGTAATAATCTTGATCATAGTGACGACGACGACGACGATGATGAAAGTATTAATGTTGGTTTTGTTTTGAGTGCCGTGATGGCTTCTCAGATCGACCGACGTGCGGACACAAGCCGTGAGCCGTGAGCCACTGGCCGTGAGCCATGGGCCGTGAGCCGTGAGCCACTGGCCATGAGCCGTGAGCCGTGAGCCATTGGCCGTGAGCCGTGAGCCGTGAGCTGT
>CM025617.2:1244837-1257225 GCA_014621495.2 Entosphenus tridentatus | reverse complement strand
CTTTGTGCATGTTAGTGAGTACAGTATCTTAACCTTCGACTCCTGTTACCTGCACGATCCGTCTGGTTAGTACGCAGGAGATAAGCAATCTAATTCCGACGCAAAATCCAGAAAACAAGCAGCTCAAAAGCCACCAAAGTTAAATATTTACCATCCATTCAGTCCGGCTATCGGTCTTTTTTTTATCTGAGCAATACTTTTGCGTGCGTGTCAAAGTATAAACAAGCTGACTGGATGATCGTACAGCTTTAAAAGACACCAGCCAAAACTCACTTTATATAGATAAACAATTGCTCTCGACTTTACTTGTGACCTTACATAACAATAAATGCACGCGATAGGCCGACCGTTTTGGGCAAATGACCCTTAACTTCAGAGCAGAGAGTGACCGTCAAAGAAAGGTTGACACTTACCAAACACAGCATCCTCCCTGCCCGACTCTCCCTGCCAATGTAATCCTCATTTGGCGTTGCGTTGTCATTCAACGAAGAATCGATCCGTGTTAGAGAACGATCCGCGTGAAGCGGATATCACCGAGCTACCACCGCCTCTGGATAATCACCATCGCACGTGCACCACTGCGCCATCTCCTGGCAACCACCTCGCACTTGTACGTGCGTTGAACTTCTTCCGCACCGGACGTAGCCAACCGCATCGAGTCGGAAGGTGCGGACGTTCGGAGGTGCGGGAATTGGAGGTGTCACAAATCTGCACTGGCGTGATCCACCAACCATCGCCTCCAAATCGTGGGGATCGCTGTCACGCGCCGGGCTCACTCCACGTCCCGTGTCTCACCCCGTGCCCCCCCCCCACCACCTTATTCTCTTCTCCATCTTCCGACCCCCCCCAGACACCCCCCACCCCCCCGACCTGAAGCGATGGTGCTACACGCGGGGTTCAAGGGAGCGGGCCAGGTGGAGGGGCTACAGGTGTGGAGGGTGGAGAAGCTGAGTCCCGTGGCCGTGGCACCCAACCAGTACGGCAACTTCTTCACGGGGGACGCCTATGTGGTGCTGAAGACGTTCGCCTTCGGCCCTGCGGTCAAACGATACGACCTGCACTTCTGGCTCGGTGAGGCGCACACTGGACTCGAGGCCTCTCGCCCGCCGAATTCGCTCAACCCACTCAATCGCTCGATCAATTGCTAACTCAATCAGCCATTCAACCGCTCAACCATCGACTCGTCCATCGACTCGCTCGATTAAATATCCGCCCCCCCACCCCTTCCTCCCGCGTGTCTCCACCGTGCCATAGGTAGCGAGTCTGCCGCTGCTGCCCTGCTCGCATCATGTCTCCGTGTCTTCGTGTCCCCGTGTCCCCGTTTCTCCATGTCTCCGTGTCCCCATTTCTCCGTGTATCCATGTCCCCGTGTCTCCGTGTCCCCGTCTCCCGTGTCCTTGTTTCTCCGTGTCTCCCTGTCCCCGTTTCTCTGTTTCCCGGTGTCTCCATGTCTCCGTGTCCCCGTGTCTACGCGTGTCCCCCACCGCAGGTAGCGAGTGCTCTCAGGACGAGTCCGGCGCGGCGGCAGTTCTCACCGTGCAGCTGGACGACTCCCTGGGGGGGCGGCCTGTGCAGTACCGCGAGGTGCAGGGACACGAGTCCAACACGTTCCTCTCCTACTTCAAGGGCGGCATCAAGTACAAGGTGCGCGCGCGCTCGCGTGAACTGCCCGGTGCTGCTGCGTAACACCGGAGCGACGAGCTCCCTGCTCAGGTCAGAGGAGGAGACTCTACAGGACCTCGTCACTTTTTCGTCGTCGTCGTTGTTGTCGTGCAGGCAGGCGGCGTGGCATCGGGCTTCCGCCACGTGGAGCCCAACGTGGCGGACGTGAAGCGGCTGCTGCACGTGAAGGGGCGGCGCACGGTGCGCGCCACCGAGGTGCCGCTCGCCTGGGCGAGCTTCAACCGGGGGGACTGCTTCATCGTCGACCTGGGGGCGGTGAGGATGGGCGGGCACTGGCGCTAGCACTGCGGCGTTGTGTGTCGTGACGCCTCGCATCCAGTGGCGCGGCGTTGGCTAGGAGATGCTAACTCCCTCGCCTGGTATGCCGGAGGTCGTGGGTTTGATCCCAACCCTGATGCCTGCTGTACATTTATAGTTTGTGTGTTCTCCCTGTGGTCATGTGGATTTCTCTCCAGGTCTTCTGTTTTTCCCCTCCACATTTAGAATCAACGTGCGTTTAGAGTTTTTGGCCACTATAAAGGTCCACGTGATGATTTCACACTTCTTTGAGATATTATATGTAGCCAGATCGCTTCTGAAAAAGAGCTATATAGTCTAGATTAAAAGTTTTGGTAACTGCAGGGATCCATACTCTTTGGTTCTTTCGGTAAAGTCACGTAGGTATAAAATAAAATGAATTAAATCACCACGTTTCGGGCGCAACACAAGCGGCTGTCATCAGGTGGGACAACCACAGCAAGAAACAATTGCTGAAGTGGGCAAAAGGGCTGCTGCAACAAGAGGCTATATAGGCAAGAGAAGGGGGGAGGAGCCAGGGAGGAGAGACAGGGAGGGTGGGGATGTGGGGTAGGGGGAGTGGAGGCTACAAGCTAAGACACAAGCATGGCAACAAATGCCGGGGAGGGGAAATGGGCAGAGCTGGGAGTGGGAGGGTTAGGAAACTGGAGATGCGGATATGAAGGCAGGCCAAAAGCAGTTGTGGTTTTACGTGGTTAATAACATCCTTCCAATGATTGCTCAATCTGTATCCATCTTCGCAGTTGAAGTTAGGTCTATGTTTATATATCTGGATGGCTTCATGAACAAACCTTTGATAGTAGCCCAAAGGTTTGCTGAGCACCTTGGTCTCGGAAAAAATAATATCATGAGAGCCCACAGCGTTATAGCAATGGTCAGCCACGGTGGAGGTATTAGTTCTGCGGTGTTTCAGATCTGCCTTGTGCTCGCGAACACGGTCCGAGACATGTCATTTCATTTCCCCAATGTAACAATCATCACAGGTGCAACATAGTTTGTAGACTCCAGGGTATTGCATGTCAGGAATGACATCCTTCACAGATGGGATTAGATCACGGATTTTGTGTACTGTACTGAATCGGACCTGGATCTTGTGTTTGTTTAAGATTTTGGAAATATTTTTGGTAACGCCCGCTATGTATGGTAACGTGATGGTTTTGATCGGCATCTCAGGGGGTTGTTTCTCCATGGTTGGAGAAACAGCTTTGCGAATAATGCGGTCCGAATATCCATTCATCTTAAGGGCCTGGTGTACGTGTTCCAGTTCACTGGTTATGTGGTGTTGGTCAGAAATGCAGTGGGCCCTGTGGTGTAGTATTTTGATGAGGGAATTCTTCTGCGACGGATGGTGGTGGGAATCAGGTTTCAGATAGGAATCTGTGTGGGTGACTTTCCTGTAGACAGTGTCACAAAGAGCCATCAGGTCTCTTCTCAAAAAAACATCCAGGAATGGTAGCTTGCCATGCTTCTCCACTTCCATGGTGAATTTGATGTATGGGTGTATGGAATTAATGTGGTTGAGAAATTTGTTCAATGCTGCCAGGCCATATGGCCCAATGACGAAAGTGTCATCCACATATCTCTACCACAAGGAAGGACGTAGGGTGGATGTCTGGATGGCATCTGTTTCAAATTTCTCCATGAAAACATTCGCTATCACTGGTGATAAGGGGGAACCTATGGGGGTACCTTCATTTTGTTTGTAGAAAGTATCATTCCAGGTGAAGTAAGTGTTGGTAAGGCAGTGCCTAACCAGAGTAGGAACATCAGGGTTCAGTCCATATTGGACTAAATCTTCAATTATTGCTAAGGTGTCAGGCACATGAACCGTGGTGAACAGAGAAACCACATCAAAGCTGGGACAGTGAAATGCCCTTGATTAGAGAGACCAAGTGAGCTGAGTTATGTACTGCTGAGGTAGTCTTGCCAGTGAATGGAAGCAAGGTATCAGACAGAAAACGGGCCAG
This sequence comes from Entosphenus tridentatus, assembly GCA_014621495.2. Lineage (NCBI taxonomy): Eukaryota > Metazoa > Chordata > Hyperoartia > Petromyzontiformes > Petromyzontidae > Entosphenus > Entosphenus tridentatus. Next base: position 1,253,278 of record CM025617.2, on the reverse strand, counting down.
CTTGTAGGTAGGTGAGTTGATCGTGGAAACGATGGGCGGAAGTGGAGTGCCTTCTTTATGGATCTTAGGAAGACCATAGAATCTGGGTGGTCTAGCAGTAGAAGGTTTTAGGGAGAGCCGTTTAACTGGTTCGATTAGAGAAGTCGAACTGGTATTGTTGGTTTTTGTAGTCAGGCTATAGTAGGATCTTTGTTGATTTTGGTGTAGCTGCCATCATTAAGAAGGTCCTGGATGTTGTTGTTGTATGTGGTTTTATCCATGATGACAGTAGCATTGCCCTTGTCGGCCGAGAGGATGACTATGTCATCCCTCTTGTTAAATTTTGCGAGTTCAGAGCGCTCATCTTTGCTGATGTTATTAATGGGTTTCTTAGCATTTTTAAGGATGGTGTCAATTTGAGCTCTAGCAGCATCTGTCGGGATGTGTCCCAAGCCTTCGACGGCTACATCGACCTGGGAGATTATATCATCCACTGGGATATGTTTAGGGGTGACTGCGAAATTCAACCCTTTAGCTAGTACTGATTTTAGGCTGTCAGAAATTGGGATGTTACTCTGATTGATGACAATCTTGTTAACATCTAACTTTTTAACGTGTGGATCTGGCTTGTTTTTTAACAGGAGGTTGAATTGAGCGATCAAGTTAACTTTACATTTGGTTGACAATTAATTAGTAGAGGAAACTGTCATGTTATCTACATGGTTTCAATCAGAAGTGGACATTTTATCTGTTAATATTAGGTGTGATTGTAAGAGAGTCTTGTCTAAATGATCAAGTTCAAATCGGAGCAATCTTATTCTCTCTGAGATTAGTGACAGGCTGGCTTTACACAAGATCCGTTTAGCGTTAGGAGAAGTGACAGCAGCAGATGTGAGTGTAAATGCGATAGGTATTACCTTGTTATCGCGACATCTCTTGAGGAAGGTTAGCGACTCGATTAGTTGCGCCTTCTTGTCCCGTTGTCTGTTAATAGCTCTAACAGATGTGTGGAAACCCTCCCAGTAGAGGCAGTTCAATCGAGATTTGAAGTTTTCGTGACTGCAGGGATCCATACTCTTTGGTTCTTTCGGTAAAGTCACGTAGGTATTAAATAAAATAAATCACGTTTTTGGCCTGCCTTCATATCTGCATCTTCAGTTTCCTAACCCTCCCACTCCCAGCCCCGCCCACTTCCCCTCCCCACCCCGGAATTTTTTGCCGTGCTTGTGTCTTAGCTTGTAGCCTCCACTCCCCCTACCCCACACCCCCACCCTCGCTGTCTCTCCTCCCTGGCTCCTCCCCCCTTATCTTGCCTATATAGCCTCTTGTTGCAGCAGCCCTTTTGCCCACTTCAGCAATTGTTTCTTGCTGTGGTTGTCCCACCTGATGACGGACGCTTGTGTTGCGCCCGAAACGTCGTGATTTAATTTATTTTATTTTATACTCACGTGATTTTACCGAAAGAACCAAAGAGTATAGAGCTACATAGCTTAGTGGGCCTTACTTGGTCAAGTAATAATAGGCGATATTTTAGCAGCCACCCCAGTGGCTGACAGACAGGATGCGCTGGACGGTTGCGAGCGGCTGGTTATCCCTCCACCTTAAACTAAACTACGAAAGGACGACAGAAAAACAAAATAAGCTTGCGTCGAAAGTCCCAATCAACAAGCACCTGATATCACCTGGCTATGTACCATATGGGAGGGCCAGGGCACTGAATCGCCTCCCTCGGGGATCCTCCAGACCCTCCAGGCACAACGTGCAGACACTGTGGCCAGACACGCGGAAAGTCCCCATGCCCACGTGGGACACATGGGAGGAGAGGCTGCCATGCCTCTACACCTCTCCGGGACAGAGGAGGTTTACCCGCCAGTTTGTGGTTTGCGACTCACTTGCTTCAGGAGTTGAGCCGTGTTGGTACTCGGGTGCTCCCTGCAGAACATCTACCAGTGGTGCGGCTCGGGCTGCAACCGCTACGAGCGCGTCAAGGCGTCCGAAGTGGCGCGCGGCGTGCGGGACCACGAGCGGGGCGGACGGGCGACGGTGCACGTGGTGGAAGAGGGCGAGGAGCCCGCACAGCTGCTTAACGTGAGCCATCATCATAATCGTTGTCATCATAGCCATCGTCACAATCATAGCCATCATCGTCGTGATCATCATAGCCATCACCATCGTCGTCATCGTCGTTTTTGGAGTCCTTATCAGTCATCGTTATTATTATTCAAATCAGTGGCAGCAACACGACTAAAATCGTCACCATCATACATTAGGCTCTGTCGTAATAGCCTAAACTAGTAAATCATCAGCAATATAATTACGATCGCCACCACCATCATCGTCATCCATTATAAAAAGCTGCAGCAGCACTTATTTTTATCATCATCATTATCACCATCATCGCCACCATGATCGTTATTGACCTATCAACCCTGACTCTTCTCACCCTTCCAGGTGCTGGGTCCCAAGCCTGAACTTCCACCCGGGACCCCTGATGATGTGGAAATGGATATCTCGAACCGGAATTCAGCCAAGCTCTACAAGGTTACAAACAAGGACCAAACAACGATGATTATAACAACGCATTATTTCTAAGATTCCTTACTTTGTTCGAGGTACACAAGATATTGTACTAAAAAAATTTCATAGGCCACGGGGAGGAAAAACTAAGAAGCCACAGAGAAGTCAATTCAGAGCCCCTTAAAATGGCCGCCTGACACTCGAAGGTGGGAAACCCCCAATAACTGACAGCCAGCGTGTCGTGGCTGTCAGTGCCAATGGCTCGGTTGAGTAGTAGATTACCTATAGCTCAACTCCATGTTGAATTATGCTGCTACTGATGATGATGGTCGTTGCAACGAATATATGAAGAGTATGATGATGGTGATATTATTACATTAGTTGTGAATTATGTTGATGATGATGATGATGATAATGGTAGTGGTAATAATGATGATGGAGAGATGAAGATTATGATTAGGGTAATAAAGATTATGATCATCATCATTGTGGAGGGATGAGGATGATGGTGGTTGTAGACGACGATAATGTTTGTGGTAATAAAGATGATGATGGAGGGATGAGGATTATGATTGGGTAATAAAGATGATGATTATCATCATCATCATTGTGTAGGAATGAGGATTATGGTGGCTGTGGATGTCGTTGATGGCCACAGATCTCCGACGAGAGCGGCCACATGGAGGTGAAGGAGGTGGCGTCCGCGAGTCCCTTCCAGCAGTCGCTGCTCGACTCGGATGACTGCTTCCTGCTCGACAACGGCTCCGCGGGGCAGATCTTCGTGTGGAAGGGTGAGGGCTAGGGTGAGGGTTAGGGTGAGGGCTAGGGTGAAGGATAGGGTGAGGGCTAGGGTGAGGGTGAGGGTCAGGCTGGGGGTTCGGCTGACGGCGGACCAATCACAAGCATCATCTCAGCAATCCACCAACCCACCATCCCATCACTATCGTCCCATTGCACCATCATCCCATCATCCAATTGCCACAAAGTCGCAAAACACCATCACCTTATCACCCCACCATCCCATTATCATTCACACAGCCAAAGTTCCCAGCCGTGATGGGGATGGATAGAGGATGCTGAGTCTGATTATTCTCATTCAAGAAGGGTCCCCTATATTTTGCAGGGGGGGGGGAGGGGGCACAACAAGTTGCTATTTCATTTCCCAACTCAGTCATTTGCCGGTAATGTTTTTTTTTCTACCACCAAGTTGGACCATGACGCCGCCACGTACTGCCGACTGTTGTATGAAGATGATCACGTGGTGAAGTGGTTAACAAGTTGGGGAAGTGGTGAAGTGGTTAAGTGATGAAGTGATGTCGCTGCAGGCAAGAGAGCCAACTCGAACGAGAGGCAGAAAGCGATGATGACCGCTGAGGAGTTCATCAAGAAGATGAGCTACTCGCCCAGCACCAAGGTGACGCAGAGACACCAACCCCACCACCAACACCAACAACAACAACAACCCCCCAGCGGTCCTCTCACTCCGCACGCTGCGTCTTCGGGAAGGGGAATCTTGAGTTTTGGAGATGTTTGCATAAATTGCTCATCCTTGAACGACTTGTAGTTCCCATGTTTATGAGTCGAGTAGTCAAACACGTTCGACTGGCGCGGTAGAGTTACTGGGGTGGAGCGGTGGCACCGTGGTTATCGCACTGCGCTGCGAACCGAGTGACACGAGTTTGATTTCCCGGCTACGGATGACATCAGTGGCAAGTGGTATCCAAATCGGTTTGAACCAATCCCGCTTCACCAACCCCCATCTACCTCTACCATTACACCAACCCTTACCACTACCCCAACCCCTACCACTACCCCTACCACTACCCCAACCTATACCACTACCCCAACCACTACCACTACCCCAACCCTTACCACTACCCCAACCCCTATCATTTCACCAACCTCTACCACGACCCCAACTCCTCCCGCTACCGAACCTCTAACACTATCCCTATCACTACCCCAACCCCACACACGCAGCCCAGGACACACACACAGCCCAGGATGCACACACACTGCCCAGGACACGTGCAGCCCAGGACACACACACAACAACAACCGCCATTCGCCACTAAGTGGCAGTGACGTCACCACGACACTTGTGCCAGGCCATGTGCACCTTGAGGCCACGTGAAGTGTCGAACGCCCGCTGGCAGGAGGTCACGGGGCAGACCCAGGTGCCACGGGACGACTGACTGAGATGACCGAGATGACTGGCTGATGAACCACCTGTGCCCCCTACTGTGCCAACTTGCTGTGCTTTAGCCACCCGGCGCTCCGCTCGTTGTTGTGAGCATCGCTCCTCCGCCCTCTGTTGTTGCTGGAGGGCGACTGCCTCCAACTGCACAGTAGCATCCTTCACGAGCCTCCTCCACAGAGGCCGATCTTGACACCGCTGGTACCAGTCATCAGCAAGTCCACTGAGCTCCACGTCCTCCTGTACCACATCACTCCATCTCTTCTCTAGCCCGTACCATGCCCGTTTAGCCCCCTCGATCTGGCCGAACAAAAGCTGTTTAGGCATGCGGTGGCTGGGCATGCGGGCTACATGACCCAGCCAACGCAGCCTTGCCTGCCGGAGGAGCTCACCGATGGGACTTTGCCCAGATCTTTCAAGGATTTGTGAGCTCCTCACACAATCCAGCCTGGTTGAACCCAGGATGGATCGTAGGCAGGCCAGCCTAAATGTTTCCAACTGGCAAAGATACTCCATTATGGGGGTCCACGTTTCGCAAGCGTAGAGAAGGGAGGGGATGACTGTGGCCGAGAAGACCTGAAGCTTCGTGCGGAGCGACAGACCAGATAGCTTCCACACAGCGTTACGCAACCGATGGAAAGATATTGCCGCTCGACTGATTCGCAGTGAGACCTCTGCTGTTAAACTGGAGCCGGTCATAAGCACACTGTCAGGTATGGGAAACTCTCCACTCTCTCCACTACCCTATCACCGATTGGGAGTTGTGGGGGTGGAGTGTCCGATGGTACAAAATACCCAGGCAGGTGCTTAGTTTTGGTGGGGCTGATGGTAAGGCCCCACCTCTTAGTGGCATGCTCCAGTCTCAGCAGCAGCATCTCCAACTCCTCCTCTGAATGAGCAGCTATTACCAAATCATCGGCATACATAACGTGGTTGACCAATAGGGAGCCATCCCTTGACCGCACCCGGGCATCGATCAGCCTCCCATTATATCTGTACCAAATGGAAATTCCCCCGGTACAGCTATTGAAGGCTTCATGAACTATGTGGTCAAGATAGATGTTAAATAATGTTGGAGCCAGAGGACATCCTTGTCGCACCCCAAGGTGTACAGGGAAAGGCTCTGACTCCCGGCCACGTAGTTTTACACGGGCCTGCTCACCATCATGAAGGTCCTTAATGATCGTCAGCAGAGGGTCAGGGACTCCGAAAGCACGAAGGACAACCCAGAGCCCAGGCCTACTGATGGTATCATAGGCCTTGACCAGGTCAATAAAGCAGAGATGTAGGTCTTGTTGGAATTCCCTACACCTCTGCTGTAGCAGAAGGACGGAAAATATGGCATATGTGCAGGACCGCCCTTTCCTGAAACCGCATTGGGTCTCCCAAGCCTCTCCTCAACGTGCCTGGCAAGGAGATGTTGAATAATCCTTGCCAGGACCTTTCCTGGCACACTGAGGAGTGAGATGCCCCTGTAGTTGTTACAGTCTGTGCGGTCCCCCTTCTTAAAGAGGGGGACCACCAGGGCATCCTTCCAATCCTGCGGAACCTGTCCAGTGGTCCAGACTGTTGTTATGATGTCATATAGAGCAGTCTGTGCACAAATGCCACCCTCCCTCAGCATTTTGCTTGGGAGATCATCTCTGCACGGTCGCTTTCCTGGTCTCAGACTCCGGATCGCCTTCAGTACTTCCTCAACAGATGGCACTTCAGCCAGCCACTCACAGGGGGTGACTTCTTCCAATATTTGAGGCAATGCAGCCTCAGCAGGGTTATCCCCACTTTGTGCCATGATGTTTTCCTGGCTGAGGGATTTCCCCTCCCCCAGGACCTCACAGAAATGCTCAGCAAATCTGCAAACCTGTTCCTGGGGGTTGGAGATTGGATCACCGTTTTTTCCCCTAATGATGGTAATAGGTGTGGCGCTGCAGGTTATTTTTTTGATGGAGTTAAATAGTGATTTGTGATCGCGGGCCACTGAGGCAGACTCCATCTCCTCAGCAACCCGCGACCACCACCCATCCTTGCAGTGCCTTACGGCTCTCCAAACCTCCGAGCGAAGGCTGCGGTAAGCCTCCTCATTCTCCGATGAGAGTGGGCCTGTCGCTTTTTCTCAACTATCCTGAACACCTCCTCTGTCAGCCAGGGTCTCTGGGGAGGTCTGGACCGCGTACCCAAAGCAGCCATTGCAGCTGCATGATTCACAGTCCTAAACCTCACCCATTTACCTTCGACATCAGGAGGAGTGGGGGACGATGCCAACCCCAGCTGCGAGCGATGATGAAATTCTCGCTTGCAACTTTCATCAGCTAACTGAGACCAGGCCACTTTAGGTTGGAATGGGGTCCTGGGTGTACACACACCACGGGAGTGGAAGAATGGCAGGCGCATCTTACAGATTACTAGTCGATGGTCAGAGGGCAGATCAGCTCCACTGTAGGTCCTGGTGTCAAGGACATGGGCTCGCATCCGCTGGTCCGTCACTATGTAGTCCAGCAGATGTTCTTGCTTGGACCCGGCATGCATCCATGATGTTGTGTGGATGTGCCGATGCCGGAAGAACGTGTTGGTAATTACAAGCCCATGGGCTGCCCAAAAATCTAGCAACCTCCTACCGTTGTTATTGAGCTGATCTGGCCCATGCCTTCCAATCACTCCAGACCAGGTGCCAGCATCATGACCAACTCGGGCATTAAAGTCACCCAACAAGATGACTCTGTCCCAAGTGGCCACTTTAGCCAGCACCTGTGACAGGAGGTCATAGAAGGCATCTGATTCATCGGCTTTGCCTGCATCCCTCCACGGATGTTCATCTTCGGTGGGGGCATAAGTAACCACGACCACCACTCCTCGCCTCCGATTGATGGGAAGGCGAGCCCAACGTAGCCTGGGGCTTACAGCTTCCCACACCTCACCGCCACGCTCCCACGCCCACTTCATTCTTTTGTTCATAAGAAGAGCCACACCCTGTTGTTTGGCAGTCCCCTGCCCCGAGTAGAGAACTGTCCACCCCTCATGGTGACAGGAGCCAGAGCCGGTCCACCGGACCTCCTGAATGCCACAGAGATCCAGGCGGTACCGGTCTAGCTCCCAACAGAGGAGTGGCAGCCTCTCCTCCGCAGTGAGCGTTCGAACATTCCACGTGGCCACACGAAGTGGCTTTTTGTTGTTTCTGGAGGAGCCCCGAGGGTGAAGATTAACTCTCCTGGCTACGCCAATTGGGGTTTGGCCAGGAGACGTCATAGACGCCTGTCCCCCCGGGGCCTTCGGCACAAGCTTATTCGTTACATATTTACGTTGTAGTTTAGTGGTAATTAATTGAAGGTGGATTGGTTACCAGCCCCTCGCAACCGTCCAGAGCCCCCGTTTAGCCACTGTGGTGGTCACAGATGCCATGAGGGGAGAGGCCAATGGGCAATGGCCCTCCCCCCACAGCGCTGTCCACGACAGAGTTGCCCGTCCGGCACCGCGAGGAGGTAGGGGGTTGTTTTGCCGGACTACACACACAGCCCAGGGCACACACACAGCCCAGGACAAACATAGCCCAGGACACGTGCAGCCCAGGACACACACGTAGCCCAGCCGTGCGTAGCGAGTAGAGAAGCTCCCCCCTGTCTCTCTGTCACTGCTCCTCCCGCGTCTCCCCCCAGGTGTCGGTGCTGCCCGAGGCAGGCGAGACGGCGCTCTTCAAGCAGTTCTTCCTGAGCTGGAGGAGCAAGGACGACGTCGTGACGCCCGGCAAGACGTA
>CM025617.2:1195221-1209934 GCA_014621495.2 Entosphenus tridentatus | reverse complement strand
ATAATGATGGTGCTGCTGATGATGATGGTGCTGATGGTGCTGATGATAATGATGGTGCTGCTGATGATGATGGTGCTGATGATGATGATGGTGCTGCTGATGATGATGGTGCTGCTGATGATGATGATGCTGATGATGATGGTGCTGATGATGATGCTGATGGTGCTGATGATGGTGCTGCTGCTGCTGCTGATGATGGTGTTGATGGTGCTGCTAATGAGGATGATGCTCATGATGATGTTGATGGTGCTGATGATGATGCTGATGATGATGCTGATGGTGCTGCCGGCACAGTGATCGCCACGATGCGGAGTCTGGAGAAGCGCGGCGCGCTCGAGGAGGCTGCGGGAGCGGCGCTCGGCTCCTCGCTGCTCGTGCAGCAGCTAGACGTGTGCAGCGACGACTCGGTGCGGGACTGCCTGGCTGCCGTGCCGGGAGGTCGTGTGGACGTGCTGGGTGCGAGCCCCCCACCGACCCCCCCCCCCCCCACCAACCACAATCATGCCGACAGCCTGGCTCTAGCACGACTATGCAGCCAGACGAATAGCAACTTAATACCATCAGTCTGTCTCTCTGCCATGAACACCACCAGCCTGCACCGAATATACTTCAAGCGACACTTATCCCCGATACAAAGACAACCATCCCCCGTATAGCCTTAACAGATTGCTGGGGGCAAGTGCTGTGGGCGAGCAGCAACCTATGAAGTTGGTGGCGAGCACCACGCCCGGCCGCCTTTGTCTCCCTCGTGGCGACCGTTTGCACATCGCACCAAAGTACCCGATTTGTGGCTTCGTCGACCTAGGGGAGGCCCAGGACCGGTTCAGATAGCTGCCACTGGTGTTGGCCGTGATTCGGGAGAATCGACATCGAGTGGCCGAGCTCACAGCGCGGCCGTGCACAGCGACACGGCTCAGCCGCGCTGGCCGTGAGCACCACTCGGACGCGGATTTCACGACGCGACTCGTTAACCGCCGCGCTACCGCTGCCCGCATCCTTCAGCTACTCTAAGGCATGACACGGGAACACGAGACCACCGATACCAGCGCCAGCATCACCGACGACACGGCAGTGACACAGTCACGCAGACCACACCGCCAGCCCGGGCGGCACTAAAACTCTCCCACTTAGGCGATCAATTTACACTTCACACTGCCGGCCACAACAACATTAACACCCCCCCCGGCCCCCTCCTCCCTAACACAGCCACGTTACCCCTAGCACTGCCATCATCAATTAACCCCGAAACCCACCGCACCCTCTCGGTAACGTTGCCGCCACTTTACCCCTCGCGCGCAGGATCCCCTCTCAATGTACAATCAACACCGCCACCCACCGTCACCTTACCCAGCGCCTACCATCCACCTCTCCATGTGTTCATCCCATCAATACAACCACTTTTCTCTCAGCACCCTGCCCCCCCCACGTCTCTGTAACTGTGCAGTGTCGCCAGACGGCCCCTTACACCACCACCCGTCTGCTCACACAACCACCTTGACCATGATAATCACTTGGCAGTGAGCAGGCGCTACCAACAAGTGCCCAAGCTCTGCAGTCCTATATATATTAAGATGTTTTAAGCAATATCATTCACGTTTATGCTTTACTTGCCGTGCCTGCCTGTCCATCTGCCTAGAGGTCTGCCTGTCTGCATGCTGCCCGATATGCCTGTCTGCATGCTACCTTATCGGCATGCCACCCTATCGGCCTGCCACCCTATCTGCCCGACTGCCTTTCTGCGTGTCCGTCTTGTTTACCTGCCTACTTGCCTGCATATCTCACGTCTCTCCACGTGACCGCTTTCTCCGCACATCCCTTTTGCCGTCCATCTGTCCATCCATCCATCCATTTCTTCATCCATTTGTTTCATACGTCCGTCCATTGTTGTCCATCTACCATTTTTCATCCCCGTCCATCCTCTCTGTCCGTGCGCGCTCGCGCAGTGAACAACGCGGGCGTGGGTCTCATCGGTCCCGTGGAGGGCCAGACCATGGAGGCGATCAAGGCCGTGTTCGACACCAACTTCTTCGGCGTCGTGCGGATGATCAAGGCCGTGCTGCCCGACATGAAGCGCCGGCGCAGCGGCCACATCGTGGTCATCAGCAGCGTCATGGGCCTGCAGTGTGCGCTACCGCAGGGCCACGGAGCGAGTGTGGCGGTGGTGGGAGGGGGCGGCTATGAGACACCCGGAAAGGTTCTGGGCAAACAGTGGACGGCCTCCGCTAGTCCACGTTTTTTTGCTCCCTTCGGCAAGGGCTGGGTTGGCTCTTTGCAGCACCGCCATCACCACTGCCAGCAGCAGGAATCGACTCTTTCTGGGGTTACCGGCAGGGTCATCACCCATCGCCACACGCTGCGCACGTGGCACACGGCTGTTTTGGCAAATTCGGACAACGGCGAACCGTTGTGTGCATGCATGTACGTTGAACTTCTTTTACGCCGTACGTGGCCACTCGTGCTAATCGGAGGTGCGGGGGAATACAAATTGAGGCCTCTTCTCCCAGCAGTGGCGTGAGCGAGCAATCTTTTGAGTAATTCTTCAACGGGCCGGTGACAAGTGGAGCAGTGGTGCCGGCATTTATACAAAGGTCTCCCTCATCTCACCAGGGCGACCGAGTAACTGATTGACCTCTGTGTGTGTGTGTGTTCGAGTGTGTTCACAAAGGCGGCCGGGCGTGGTTCTGGCCACCCACCCCCTCGTGTGCCGTGCCGTCCTTCATTGGTTGCTCGCTAACAGCACTTGCCCCAACAGTCTGTTAAGGCTACACCTGGGAACTTTGTTTTTTTGTGTTCAAAGTGTACCGAGCATGACACAAGCGTCGTGATGACGTCACCACCGCGGAGCGGTTGTTGTTGTGTTCATGTGTGTGTGTTCATGTGTTTGTTCATGTGTCTTGTGCGTTTGTGCGTGTCTTCATATCTGTGTCCATGCGTGTGTTTATGTCTGTGTTAATGTGTTCATGTGTGTGTGTTCATGTGTGTGTGTTCATGTGTGTGTGTTCATGTGTGTGTGTCCCGCTCAGCCGTGGTGTTCAACGATGTCTACGCGGCCTCCAAGTTCGCCGTGGAGGGATTCTGCGAGGCGCTCGCCATGCAGTTGGTCAAATTCGACATCCAGTGAGTGGAGCGGCCTCGCCCAGGGCCAGAGGAGTGCCTCCTGCACAACGTAGCAGGCCTCGATATGAACTCCCGTTCACTAGCGGATGAAACCTTCATGTATAGAGAGGAACGCAGAACTTGGGGGAAGGGGAATTTGGCACCTGATTCTTGCGCTAACCACTACAATACCGCTCCCCACACCATTAACATCACCACAAAAGTAAAAAGATCCCCTGTATAGCCTTAACAGACTGTTGGGGCAAGTGCTGTTAGCGAGCACCTATGAAGGCCGGCACGGCACAAGAGGGAGTGGGTAGTCAGCACCACGCCCGGCCGCTTTTGTCTCCCGGGTGGCGATGTTTCAACACCGCACTAGGTTCTCATTTGAGGCTGAGTCGACCTAGCGGAGGCGCAGGACCGGTTCAAACAATCGTCACTGGTGTTGGTGGTAGTGAGCGGGAATCGAACCCGGGTCGCCGGTTCGTAGCGCAGCGCGCTAACCGTTACACTACAGCTCCCCACACACAGACACTCTCACCAGACACACACACACATCGCTCCCCACACACTCTCACCAGAAACACACCACTCACCCCCACCAGACACACACTCACCAGACTCACACACACACACACCGCTCCCCACACACACACACACACACCGCTCCCCACACACACTCTCACCTGACACACACACACCGCTCCACACACCACCACCACAACCACAACCACACCATCAACACCACCATCACCACGACGTCACCACACCACCACAACCACCACCGCTGACGAGTCCCACGGTGGCGGTGTCGTCGTCAGCGTGACGCTGGTGGAGCCGGGCCCCGTGCACACCAAGTTCGAGGCGAAGCTCATGGCCGACGCGGCCCGCGAGGAGTTCGCGGGCGTGGACCCCGAGACGCTGCGGCTCTTCCGCGACGTCTACCTCCCGGCGTCGCGCGACATCTTCCGGACGCTAGGCCAGACGCCGAGCGACGTCGTGAAGGTCACCACCACCTGGCTGGCCGCCGCTTTACGCGCCGCAGAGTTTGAGCTGCGGGCGGCGCAATGAATGAGTAACGAAGCACACGTTTCACGATTCGATCGAGGCGTCGGATCATTAACGAACGATTTGCCGAATGAAGTCGCTCGCGCCTCGTGCCGCTGCTCCTCGGGGGCCGGAGGATGACGGTGGCTCACCGCGTGGCTCCACAGACCACGACAAGGGGGGGGGGTCGCGTTTGCAGAGGCGGCGTCCGCCAGCTCGCGGTCGTTCTCTGAGCCCGAAACCAATCCTCACCACCCTCCCCCCTCCCAGGCCGCGGCTACGGCTCGCTAAAAGGATAGATCTCTGGTGCTGGCTCTCCGCGGCACGGCAGCGGAACAAATAAGCCAGCCCGAAACCGCGATGTCCCGGTTCGGATGTGCCAGTGTAAAAGGACTAAAACATTCTTCCCCCCCCGCCCGTCCCACCACGCAGGCCGTGATGAGGGTGATCGGCAGGGAGCGCCCCCCGTTCCGCTACCAGACGAATCCGCTCTACACGCCGCTCACGGCGCTGCGGCAGGCCGACGACACGGGGCAGCTCTCGGTGCAGACGTTCTCCCGCCTGCTCTTCCGCCACGGCGCCGTCTTCCGCGCGTCGCTCGCCGCGCTGCGCTGCCTCACCTGCAGCTGCTGCCGCGCCGCTCACTCGGACGCGTGACAGCTCACCTGGCGGGGGGGGGAGCGGGGGGGGTGGTAGAGCGGAGTGACCGGCGCGGTGAAGTATAGTTAAATAAAGCACCCCCCCCCCCCTCCACGACCCCCTACAGAAGTAGAGAGGCTAACTTAAGATTCTGTAACTCTGCGTGTACGTGTGTATGTTGAACTTCTTTCGCACCGTACGTGGCCGACCGCGCTATAGGCGAGCGGTTTACCCAATACCACACGCAGTCTTTGCGATCCCGCCGATGTGTCCGACTGGAGGAGCTCACGATCGTCTCCGAGCGCAGGCGAGGTCGTCGCTTGCGCGTGTGACCCACGTGACGTAGAGGGGGAGCGGTGGCGCAGCGGTCGTGAACCCGTGAACACGATTTTAATTCACGCTCACGGCCAACACAAAATCTAACCCAAAAAAAATATTCTAACCCAAAAACCTCTATGATTATACCTACTAGAATCACCCAGGACTGTCCTTAACGCTGGTGACGTCACTCCACGTCGACCAGTCCCCCTCATTAATAATCATGAGCAGGTGACGTCCTCCAAATGGACACCCCCCCCCCAATTCATAATAATTAGCGGCTGACGTCACTCCACATGGGGGGGGGGGCGAGGCACCTCCTCCCCCCTCCTCGGCGTCAACTCGCAACCCTCGCTACAAAGGCAGAACCCTCGCGTCACGTGATCTCCGTCACGCTGTTGAGACATCGAAGTAAAAAGGACGCCATGAAGAACAAGGATTATAACCTTTAAATGAACTAGATCTGTGTCACCGCGCCCTTACAAATTGCACACGAATGGATGCAATGAATATCACGTCGCGGTCTGCTTTGCGCTTGCAAGTTTCAGATTTACTGCAATACACCCGTCCTGGGACGGGCTAGAGGCTCGTGGATAATATTGGTCGCGAAAGCCAACACGTTGAACTGGCCAACACCATCGTGAGAGGTGGCGGTGGCAGACTGCGAAGGATTTCATCCAGCAGTGGATTGACCATGACTGACGATACCAGCCATCCACGCGCTCAGGCAGCCTAAGGCAATACAGTACTGTGTATACTTTAATTGCTTACTGTCCTTGACTTAAGCCGGTGAGAAACGTGTCAGATAAATGTAATCCTGTTGTACAATTACTTACCGGGAAATCAAATTAAAGTGCTTTTTGACGCGTGCGTCTGTCCGGTTCACTCAAGTCCCCAAGTGCGTGCGTGCGTGTGATGAGACCCAAGTGTTGATGGCAAATCAAAGTTTAAATAAAACCGAACCACATTTCTGGGAGTCGTGGGACCTTTTTGCTGGTATCAAAGTATACAAAATAAGAATAGGTTTTACCCTTTATGGCAACATTTGATGACCTGTTTCATTGGCAGAAAAGGGCAAACCCTATCCTTATTCAGCATTTTCTTGCCGTGGTTGTTCCTGATGAAGATTGCTCGTGTTGCGATAGAAACGTCGTGATTTGTTTTATTTTATTTCTACCTACGTGACTTTACCGAAAGAACTAAAGAGTATGGATTCCTGCAGTCACGAAAGCTACAAATCAAGACCTATCATATTTTTCATACTTTGATACTGGGGGGGAAAGGTCCCATAATATAGCTGCTGCACCCAGAGCTATAAATGCTCTGATACGTGGATTGCCTTTCAGCGTTCTCTGGTCTGACACGTAGAGAAGGCCGTCTCTGGTGTAGGCCAATCAGTTTAAAAAACAATGCACAAGTCATGTTTGTTTGCATGGTCACCACAAGTCATGTGTGGTTAATGCAGACTTGATTCCTGGCAAAAGGTTTCTATTTTGTGTTTGAACATCCTAACACGGTTCCTGTTTTATTGCCGTAAAAGGTAAAAGACCTTTTATTATTTTTCATCTTTCTAGGAAACTCAACCTTCCCACTCTCCCACTAGCCCCCGCCCACTCAGCTCACT
Organism: Entosphenus tridentatus; assembly: GCA_014621495.2. Classification (NCBI taxonomy): domain Eukaryota; kingdom Metazoa; phylum Chordata; class Hyperoartia; order Petromyzontiformes; family Petromyzontidae; genus Entosphenus; species Entosphenus tridentatus. The sequence continues at coordinate 1,203,210 of CM025617.2, read as the reverse complement.
AGCCCCCACCCACTCGGCTCACTATCCCCGCCCACTCGGCTCACTAGCCCCGCCCACTCGGCTCACTAGCCCCCACCCACTCGGCTCACTAGCCCCCGCCCACTCAGCTCACTAACCCCGCCCACTCGGCTCACTATCCCCGCCCACTCAGCTCACTAGCCCCCGCCCACACGGCGAGTGGCCCCACCCACCACACCTGGCCACGCGGTGACTGTCGTAACTGAGGCCATGAGACCACATTTCATTGATGCCACTCGAATATCCGCGTTAGTCCGGTTGACGGATAATATATATTTCTGTGGGCTGTTCCCAGACGGCGGGCTTCATGAGGCCACGGGATCCGTGTGAAGTGGAGTTGTGATGATGATCGTGGTGGTGTGGTGGTTTCTATATTATTGCCGGTGAGGATGATGATGATGACGACAGTCAATCACGTATGTACTTTACAATTGTGATTTTTATTCCATGATCATGATGTTGATGATGAAATTTCGCAGTGATGGTGGTGGTCCTAATCAATGACAATTATGAAAACAGAAATTAGCAATATGATGAACTAAAATGAAAATTTTTAACTATGGATGATGGCGATAACGATGATGACGGAAGTCAACATTGAGGATAATTATTGAAAGTCAAACACGATGATGATGATAACGACTGAAGTCTACGGTGATGATGAAGGTTTCCAACACAAGGGGACACACAGCCGCTCATCGCGAGGAATTAAGGCCACGCCGCGCATAATTAATTTCATCTCGATTATAGCCAAGATAAGGAACCCTAATCCTGACAGCGTGCTGACTAGGAACCTCCGAGACAGAGGAGTGGAGAGACGAGGGCTTAAAGGGATTGCCTTCTCTGTTGTTAATTCGTCACTTGCAGATAACAGGAGCGAGCGAGCGAGCAGGTGAATGGGTGAGCGAGTGGGTGAGCGTGTAGGGCAATGGATGAATGGGTGGGTAAGGCACTGGGTGAGTTGGTGAGTGTGTGCGTGGATGGGTGACGGAATGAGCGGGTGAGGAATAGGTGAGGGGTGGGAAAATTATAGGCTGGTTCTCGTGAGGTCAACTGGTAAGAGGGTGGGTGAGTGAGTTGCGAGACCAGCAGTGAAAGGGTGAGTTGGTGAGATCGTGGGTGAGTGAGAGGCTGCGTTGGTGAGAAAGTCGCTGGGTGGGTGAGTGAGAAGGTTGATGGGCGCGATGGGCTGGCTGCTCGTCGGCGACTGGGCTCGCTCTGACAGTGAAGTTGGCCAACGACGAATGGAAGAGGTCCACAGGTGAGAGAGAGAGGGGGGGGGCAGAGAACCCCGCCTGGCAGTGGAGCAGCGGTGAGGCTCGCGCCCCGCAGCCAGAGGCCGCCTGGGTTCGATCCCCGTATCCAGCGCCTTTTGTTGTGTTTGTTTGTTCTTCCTCCTGTTCAGAAGTGTGTGTGTGTTGTTGTTGTTGGTGCGCTGCGCTACGAACCTGGCGACCCGGGTTCGATTTCCGCTCACGGCTAACACCAGTGACGATTATCTGAACCGGTCCTGGGCGTCCCCTAGGTCTACTCCGCCTCAATCGAGTACCTGGTGTGGTGTGTTAACATCACCACTGGGGAGACAAAGGCGGCCGGACGTGGTCCTGGCCACCCACCCCCTCGTGTGACGTTCCGGCCTCCATAGGTGCTACTCGTTTAACAGCACCTGTCCCAACAGTCTGTTGAGGCTGTACGGAGATGTTCTATGCGAGAGTGCGTGGAATTTGTATGTTCTACCGCAGCTCTGCGGAGTTTGTGCAGTTTGTATATTTCCCCACTGATCTCCATGGAGTTTCCTCCAGGCTCTCCGGCTTCCACCCGTAAGTAAAACAAAAGCCGTGCAATTTTAAAGCAACTGGTCATGGTGAGACCAAAACATCTCAATGCTGAAATATCACCCGCACGTGTCTCCATTGACATCACTGCTGCTACTGCTGTGAGGACTGCAGCAGCTGTTGCTACTGCTGCTGTGAGCACTGCAGCCACAGCAGCTACTGCTGCCGAGGTACGTATGTACGTCCGTATACGTGGGAACTTCTTTCGCACCGTACGTAGGCAACCGTGCTAATCGGAGGTGCGACAGTCGTCAATATTGTATGTTACCAGCAAACCTCGCGTCCTTTGGACGTGACCGTCAAACCGTCGGTCCGTTCAACCGTCCATCCGACCATTGCGCCAGCCAGCCAGCAAAACTTGTTTTTAAAAAAATCTATTCATGGCATCAGTGATGCAGGCGGTGCAGCCTGCACGCAAGCAGTGACAGCTGATGGGCTTACACGTGTGTGTGTGTGTGGGCAGTGCCGGCGCGGCACATGACAACGTAGAATTTGTTTGAGAAGTTAAACGGATTACGCTCTTGAAGAGACGCGATAATCTTACCGCACGAGGCAGGCCAGAGTCAACGGCAGGCCGTGTGTAGATGTCATGCGAAAGGTGAGAGATCGTGGGGCAACCTGGGGTGCGTGATGCCCTTTCATTACGCACCCCAGGGTACGTACGGGGCGCATGTGTGTCCGCTCAGCATATTCCAAGATGTTCCGACATTCACTCGCAAATGACCCAATCGCGTGAAGCCACGCGGGCAACATCGCCCCCTGCCGGCAGACTTCACGCCCCACCCGTTGGCCGGCGCCACGCGGCGCCCGCACAGGGACAGCTGCCGCTAGGGGGTCGTGGGGTCCCCTCGCCCCCGCCGCTACCGCTCGGCCTCGAGCCGTACTGCGTGGGAGACGCGGAATATCAATATTAAGTCATTGGCTCACAAGCTGGGGTGCGGGGCCTGCAGCATATGATGTTATAAAGGGGTCCTAAATTTAAAAAAGCACAAATATTAAAACACAATTTTTTTACTTGCTTAGTAATGTAATTGTATTTTTTCATTTGCTATACACACAGATAATACGACAACTCGCTAACCTTAAACACCCAGTCGTTCATAAAAGTTGAAGGCAGTACAGCGCTATAGTAATAGAGCAAGTGCAGAATCACTGAACCGGAATTGATAGCTTGAAAGCATTTAGCGCGGAGACCGTGAAAGTGCGGGGCCCGTAGCTACTACACTAGTAGCTACTAGGACAATCCGGCACTGCCTGGGGGTGCGAGACGTGGGCAGATACTTTTTTTTGGACGATAAATCATCGAAACACAAATTAAGCACGGGCTACACGTGAGTACAACTTGCCTTGTTTCACCAAGCCCTCTGTATGTACTCACATTGTACATTGTTTCTTAACGATGGAGACCCAAAGGGCGCAAGGCTGCGGTCAAGGTTAAGAACCACTTTGCGAAGCGACGACGTTGGGTAATGATCATGGACGACGACGACGACACTAGTAATGATGTGGAGACTTCATCCAGCAGTGGATAGAACCTGGCACACGCCGATGCCCCCTTCGCCTGCGCGCGAGGGTGGTGAGCGCCGAGAAGCCAGAAGAACCCCCCTCTACACCCCCCCCCTCCTCTACACCCCCCCCCTCCTCTACAACACCCCCCCCCAACACCACCCCCCTCCTCTACTACGTTGGGCAAGCCATCGCTATGCTGCAAGATGAACCTCAAATCACTCACTCGGGCTCACACCAACAGCCGCAGTAGCGGCAGATCGCCCCCCTACAGCGAGAACGTTGCAGGACCCTCCCGACGAAAGAGGTGACACTCAGCGAAGCGTTCCTTGGCGAAATAAACCATAATAATAAGTGTAAATAATACAGATTCGTGCAGCGAAACGTCGGACATCGTGCCGAGCAGCACGCGTCACGACCGATGGCAAGGTCTGTAGAAAAAAAAATTCTGGCAAGATTGCCAAGCAAATGATTGTTTTGATAAAACACACAAACCTAATGCCGCGGTTTGTGTGATCGCTTTAAAAAAAAAATCACCCGAGGCTCGCTTAATCCGTCTCATGATAGAAATGAAGCCCCATTAAAATCGTGGTTTTCACGTCGATGTTGATCTCTCACGCACAGACAAACACGTGCGAGTGCGTAGAGACAAAGGTCCCCGGTATAGCCTCTACCAGAAGGTTTGGGCAAGTGCTGTTCGCGGACACGGCACACGAGGGTGGGTGGCCAGCACCACGCACGGCCGCCGTTGTCTCCCCAGTGGCGATGTTTACGCACCGCACCATGTACTCATGAGGCTGAGTCGACCTAGGGGACGCCCAGGACAGGTTCCAATAAAAATCTGCACGGGTGTTGGCCGTGAACGGGACTCAAACTCGGGTATCTCACCTTTACCGACTCCGTGTCTCCCTCACATTATCAACCGGCATTCGGCTAACCCCGGCCACCTTCATTTTTTGATAGAACTGCTTTTGTGTGCCTTTAGTTCTTGTCCCTCCCCGCACCTCCCATGAGCAAGGTTGAATGCGTACGGTGCGAAAAAAGGTTCAACATACATCATCAGGTGTGTAAAATAATAATAGTAGGCGTTTCACCCTTTCTGGCAATGCAACAGGAGATGTTCAGGTGCTCCAACACCAAATCGATACTTTAGCAAGGAATCAAGCCTGCATTCAACACGCATGATGCTTGTGATGAAAATGTTACATACGCATGCTCTGACAATGTATGAATTGCCTTTGAAACCGATTGGCCTACACCAGAAATGTTTTGATGGCCTCGTCTCACTAGCAGTGTCAGCCCAGAGAACAACACCAAACGGCGAAGAGTGCAAGGGCAATGCCACGTGCATGAGCATTTATAGGTCGGGGTGAGCAGCTCTATCATGGGATACCTTTTTTCGAACGTCATTTGTCGAACATCTTAACACCTCCTGTGTTATTCCCAGCAAGGGTAAACATTCGGATCTTTAATTCTTTGATACTGGCAACAACAACCTCAACAACCAAGGTCCCCCCCGTGATGTGTGACACGACATCACGTTGCCGCACGGGCAGGAGTCATCGGCCGTCGGTGGCGCAGTGCGACTGGTGGCCGATAGGCGGCGCCCAGGGCACGGGAGTCGTGGCACCGGTCCAGAGATCACTCGGCAGCCGCCAATGTCCGGCCGTGAGCCAGAGGTCGCACCCGATACCCGGCCGGGTACGGGTAGCCGTTTGCGACCCTGGTGCGGCCGGGTACGGGTAGGCCGTGAGTCACTGGTGAGTAACAGTTTGTCACTCATTTCGGGTAGAGTACGGGAACCCGTACCTGGCCGGGTACGCGTACCCATTTGCGACCCTGGTGAGGCCAGGTACGGGTAAGGAATCAAAACCCGTTTGCGACCTCTGCCGTGAGCCCAAGTCAATGGAACTGCGCAGTGCACAAACCCACTGCGCCACCGCGCCCCCAGACGCTCGCGAAAACACAAAAGACAAAGGTCCCCCGTATAGCCTGTAACAGATTGTTGAGGCAGGTGCTGTTAGCGAGCACCTATGAAGGCCGGCAGGGCAAACGAAGGGATGGGTGGCCAGAACCACGCCCGGCCGCATTTGTCTCCCCAGTGGCGAGGTTTCCACACCGAACCAGGTACTCATTTGAGGCCGAGTCGACCTCGGGGAAGCTCCGACCGGTTCAGAGAACTCGTCACTGGTGTTGGCCGTGAGCGGGAATTGAACTTGGGACGCCGGCTTCGTAGCGCAGCAAGTCAACCACTACACTACCGCTCAAAACACACACACGTACTCCATCCACAGTTGGCGAACGTGTCGGGCGATGGCCCTTCTTTACAGCAACAGAGCACAGACGGGACATGCAAAGAGACAGACACAGAGGTATAGCAGAGAGACAGACAGACGGACAGGCAAAGCAACAGGCAGGCAGAGAGGTGTAGATGCCACCGATTGTCGGCAGCTCCACGTGCCCTTCATCTCTCCACACAGCCGCCAGTCCGACCATCCATCAATTTCCCACTTCATTTATGAATCCGTCTGTTTGGTCGTTCATACACCTATCCATCCGTCTGTCGAGCGATTTATCCACACATCCAGCCAACCACCCATCAAGCCCTCCACACATCCAGCCATCCACCCACCCATCCATTTACACAAATGTAGTGTACTAATTCAGAGACACTTGTAGAAGGCATTATCCCTCTTGTTTATTCCGGATCTCACAGCCACTGGGGATAACTCCATACCGGGTCGGGACAGCCAACATGCTTCCAGACCCACAGCTTGAAGAGGCGCCGACCACGACGCCAGAAGCATGACAAGTTGCATTCCCGATGGCAGCAGCCCCGACTAGCAGTCGGAGCTCGCCTTTTATCCTCCCCAGCGTGGCCAGGCTCCGCCCTCGGCCACGCCCCCTTCTGGATCCCCCAGAAGGCTCCGGGCTTGGCCCACGGGTGCAACTGGTAGAACGGGCTGCTACCCCCAATTCCATTGTCTACCAATCGCCCAGCGCCACGCGCTACAGTGACTCATTCAAGGTCACTGCAAATACATACATTTTAGCGGCCCACCCAATTAACTACCCATCCACTTATTCACTCACCCATCCACCCACTGTGCCAATCCACCCACTCACCCATGTACGCATCCACTCATCCACGAACCCACCCAGCATCCCTGACATGCTGTCTACCCATTCTTCACTTTCTCCCTACATTGGTCCTGCACAGTACCACTGCACCGTGGATAGAGGATCGACACATCGACTCACCCATCCATCCACCTATCCACAGATTCTAACACAATTTCACTCACCCATCTATACACACATCCATCATCCCACCAAATCAACCACATATGCATCCACCCGCCAATCCGTCCACCCATACGCTCATAATCAACGCATCCGTCCACTCATCCACCTACACACCCACACACAAATCTATGCATCCATCCATCCAGCCATCCACTCACCCTCTTATAGTCTACTCATCATTCCATCAAGGATCCATCTACCAATTAATCCACTAATTGATCCATTCACCCACACTCCCACCAATCTATGCATGCATCCAGTCATCCAATTGCCCGCCCGTCCACTCGTCCTGCCACACCTTCCATAAACCCACCCACCTACCCTATCATCTACCCACGCACCGCAAACCCCCCCCCCCCCCCCCCCCCCCCGACCGCCCCCCGGCGCCGTTCCGCCCCCCCCCCCCGCTCTCCCCCCTCCCCCCCCCCCCCCCCTGGGCTATCAACATCTGGGGGCGGCGCGCGAGCGGTCTGTCGCGTTGCACGAGGCGCGAGCGAGACTCGGGGCTTCCTGCGAGCGCCGCCACTCAGGTGAGTTCCGAGGAATCGGATCAAGCCTCCAAGCACACCGAGAGCGAGTGCTCGTTACGCAACGGTCTATTGTCTCGTCGTCAGAATTTGAATCCGCACTGAGACCGGAGGAATCCGATGGGCTGTGAAGCTCTTTCTTTCGCAAGATGTTCAGTAGGGGCGGGTCAGCGATTTGCTCGTTCACGCTGGCACAGACGTCTTGGATAATAGGCGGCGGCAGCAGCAGCGGCACTTTACCTCCACCGCAACACGACCTGCTGATCCGCTCACCGCGGTCTACCCATTCGTACCGTCAGCTGTGGGCTGAACAGAGGCGGCGGCGGAGGGGGGGAGCGGAGGAGGATTAAGAAGCTGTCCCGAATTAATCCACCGTCGCGCAGGGAGGTCAAATCGGCAACTTGTGGATTGCAAAGGCATCCTGATATCCATCACACCGGGGCAGCGTCCCGTGCACACGCAGCTCGTGTTGCATTGTCGCTGCATGCAAAACTGTGGGTCTCCATGCGAGTCTGTGTTCGTTCATGATGCGAGTCTGTGAGTCGGTGGTGCTCGCCGTGACCCAATGGGTGTTCATGTGAGTCTATGGGTCTCTGTGAGTGTTAGTCTCTTTGGGAGTGTGTGAGTCTATGGGTCTCTGTGTGAGTGTTGGTCTCTTTGGGAGTGTGTCAGTCTATGGGTCTCTTTGGGAGTGTGTGAGTCTATGGGTCTCTGTGTGAGTAAACTGGTCTCTTTGGGAGTGTATGGGTCTATGGGTCTGTGTGAGTGTGCTGGTCTCTTTGGGGGGGGGGGGGGGG
>CM025617.2:1179997-1193772 GCA_014621495.2 Entosphenus tridentatus | reverse complement strand
ATCCGGGCGCGTCTTACAATCCGGGCGCGTCTTACAATCCGGGCGCGCGTGCGGCCACGCTACTGACGGGAGCCACGAGTCGAGGCGGAGTATAACTTTCCGGAGCGACTTGTACTACAGGGAACACGGTAATACAACGATTTGTACAAATGCCCGGGCGCTTGTAATAATAATATCCGGATTATAAGGCACGGGTTTAGGGATGGGTAGATAATGGGGGTGGGTAGGTGTGTGTTCACGGTGCAAGCGTGCCCGTGTGTTAATGTAAATTTACGGGGAGTGGTGGCGTAGCGGTTAGCGCTGCGCTGCGCTATGAACCCGGCGGCCCGAGTTCGATTCCGACTCACGGCCACCAACACCGGTGACGATTATCTGAACCTGTCCTGGGCCTCCCCTAGGTCGACTCCGCCTCAAAATGAGTACTGCACCTGGTATGGTGTGTAAACATCGCCACGAGGGAGACAAAGGCGGCCGGGCTGGTGCTACCCACACCACCCCCTCGTGTGCTTTCATGGCCTTCATAAGATGCTCGCTGACAGCACTTGCCCCAACAGTCTGTGAAGGCAATACGGGGGATCTTTGTCTTTGTGCGTCGGCGAACCAGCAATGGTCACTGACACATCGCACATAAACCTGTCGATAGTGACTGCCGGTATCACGTGATCCCAATGCAAAGGTGCGTCCCTGCAATTGCTCGCTCGCTCTCCACTGCTGGCGAAGGGGGCCTCCACTGGAGGGAGCTCTAAGAGAGCCCCTCTAGAGGAGGGGTACGCGTTGGCCTACTCTTCCACGCTGGTCAAACCGTCTGGGAAGAGTTACGAATACCCACACTTTACCCCACCACACGCGGCCTGCCGATCGATCAGCTGTTGTGGTAGAGTGATGGGTGGACAGGGGAGGAGGCGGTGGGGGAACGGGAGATGTCACAACAGACTTGCTCTTCGTGTTTACTGGCGCGTCGGGAGATAGAATCGACGCGGAGTGCGTCCAACCATTGCAACCACAACAGCACGCAACACGTGTCAATCAACACGTCCGCTCCCCACGTAAACTATTTTAATTTCACCACGTAACTCCCACTCGGCTATGTAGCTCTTTTCTCAGAAGCCACCTGACCACGATGTGTAGCTTCACGGAAGGGCTCATCTCGTGGAGATATATTGCAGCTAAATACTCTTAACGCATGGCATCGATTCTAAATGTGGAATCAACGTAAAAAAATTCCACGCGACCACGTGGAGAGAGAAACAGGCAAACTCCAAATATACAGCAGGCGTCAGGGTCGTGATCGAACCCACGACCTCCTGTAGACCACGCGATGTATTTAACATCTTGCTACCGTGGCGCTCCATATATAGAGATCGTGAACACACATATCGCGTTATCTCGAGCAGTCTTTTAGAATCGATCGTGATCGATGACAACAGCCCCCCCCCCCCCCCCCCCACCACGCAGGATGGACGAGGAGGAATTTCGACGATGTGGCAAGGAGATGGTGGACTACATCGCGGACTACCTGTCCACCATACGGACCCGCCCAGTCTATCCGGACGTGCTGCCGGGCTACCTGAGGCCCATGATACCGGCGGAACCCCCTCGGACCCCCGAGACCTTCCGAGACGTGATGGAGGACGTGGAGAGAGTCATCATGCCCGGCGTGAGTAATCCCGGCAGGCTCAACCGCGTCGCATGGTCAAGCTTGCAGGAGGAATCCGATGAGCTATTAAGCTCTTTTTCACTGATGTTCAGTAGCAAATGCAACAAATCAATGTTTGATCTTGCCAGGTAAAGCCCACTGAACTATTAGCTGCTTTTAAGACGCTACCTGGCCACAACTCGTAGCTCAACGAAGTGGCCCGTCCACAAACTGATCCACCGCCCCTCCACCCCTCGCGAGGAGTCGCCTGGTTGGCTACAGATGCCGAGTCAGCTACAGATGATAACCACATATGGCTGAGATGATAGCCACAGATGACCTGAGTAACCCACAAGTCTGAGTCGGCTACAGATGCCGAGTCAGCCCAGTTCAGCCGAGGGCCTCTGTTCGAGCCCTGGGTTTGGATGTCGATGTCGGGGAGTTCGCTGTTGCTGCGTTACAGACGCGGAAGCGACGCAACTAAATTTATCTTTGAGATGATGATGATCAAGTTTCATGGAGGCGATGATGATAATGATGATGATGGTCGTTTTTTGAAATGATGATGGTGACGATGATGACAACGTCGGTACTAATGTTTGTGGTGGTAGCGATGGTGGTGTTGATGGTGTTACAAACATCGATGATGATGCATGTCTTGATGATTGCAGTATTCAATGCTGATGATGACTATTCTATGATGAAAAAATTCAAAACTGATGACGAGTAATCGACGATGAAGCTGATGACGATGACGATGTGCCCATGTGCAGGTCACCCACTGGAGTAGCCCTCACTTCCACGCCTACTTCCCGGGAGCCAACTCGTACCCCGCTCTGCTCGGCGACATGCTGTCCGGCGCCATCGGCTGCATCGGATTCTCCTGGGTACGCCGACGAGCTCCCACCCATACAAAGACAAAGGTCCTTGCAGCCTGTGGGGGCAAGTGCTGCTAGCGAGCAACCGTGAAGGCCGGCACGGCACACGAGGAGGTCGGTGGTCGGCAGCACCACGCTCGGCCGCCTTTGTCTCCCCAGTGCTGATGATCACTACACCGGATCAGATACTCATTTGAGGCTGAGTCGACCTAGGAGGAATCCAACTGGGGTCGCCGGGTTCTTGGCGCAGCGTGCTAACCGCACTTTATAGACGAGTCCACGACCACAGACGAGGCCGCGAACCCACTTGCTCTACTGCCGTGTGTGTGCGCGAGTCTGCGCGTGTGTGGGGAGCGGTTAGCGCGCTGCACTATGAACCCAGCGATGTGGGTTCGATTCCCGCTCACGACCAACACCAGTGACGATTTATCTGAACCAGTGCTGGGCCTCCCATAGGTCGACTCAGCCTTAAACGAGTACCTGGTGCGATGTGTAAACATCGCCACTGGGGAGACAAAGGCGGTCGGGCGTGGTGCTGGCCACCCACCCCCTCGTGTGCCGTTTCGGCCTCCATAGGTGCTACTCTCTAACAGCACTTGCCCCAACCGCCTGTTAAGGCTACACGGATGATTTTTGTCTGTCTATGTGCGCGTGTGTAAAAGTTTAATTCCTCTCACCCCCCCCCCCCCCCCCCGGCCCCCCCCCCCCGGCCCCCGCCCCCCCCCCCCTCCCAGGCCGCGAGCCCCGCGTGCACGGAGCTGGAGACGGTGATGCTGGACTGGCTGGCGCGGACTCTGCAGCTACCCTCGCACTTCCTGGCGTGCGGGGACAGCGGGGAGGGGGGCAGCGGTGGGGGGGTCATCCAGGTGAGGGGAGGGGGTAGAGGGGGCAGCGGTGGGGGGGTCATCCAGGTGAGGGGGTCGAGGGGGGCGGGGCGGGGGGGATCACCCACTTGGATGGGTTCAGAGCCTTTTTAAGGCTATACGGGGACCCTTTGTCTCTGTCTCTCGGGGCTCCAGGGTGGCGAGATGTTTATTACCTCGCCTGGTATGCAGGAGGTTGTGGGTTCAATGCCGACCCTGAATGCCTGCTATTTATATGTGTGTAGTTTGCAATAATCCCTGTGGTCTTTTTGTTGATTTTTCTTTCTCCAGGTCCTCCGGTTTCTGCCTCCACATCGAGAATCAACAGTATTTGGCTGCTACATGTTCCCACGTGATGAGCCACTTCGTTGAGATATCGCTCGTGATAGCCAGGCCACCTTCTGATAAAGAGCTGCGTAGCTCAGTGGGGACCTTACCTGGTTGCATAAAAACCGTGAAGTTGAGTTTGGTCTCTGTGTGTGTGCGCGACTGTGCAGGGCACGGCGAGCGAGGCGACGCTGGTGGCAATGCTGGCCGCGAGGAATCGCGCGATGAGACTGGGCCAGGACCCCCATGGGAGCCCCGGGAATTCGGGCGTCCTGGCCCGCCTGGTCGCCTACACCTCCGAGCAGGTGCCTTCGCGTGGCCCCAGTGAGGTCTTCTTCGTGAACAAAGGAGTAGACTTTCTTCTTCACTGAAGAAGTTCTCAGCAGCACGTGGAGCATCATGTCGGACCCTGGTGTGAGGAATGAGATGGGACCCCCTGGGATCCCCATCCCCCACCGCTTTCCCATTGTCCAATTGCCCCCCCCACCACACTCCTATTTCTTAGCCTGGGCCCTTACTCCCTTGGGCCCGGTGCAGTTGCACCGCCTGCACGCTCGTTAGCACCGCCAAAGCAGCAGGGAGCCGTGCATGCCGGGAAGTGCGCCCGACGAGAGGTGCAACGAGGAGCACGTGGCCGAGAAAACGAAACACGTGGCCGAGAGAACGAAACACGTGGCCGAGATCCCATCACCCTGACTCTCGCTGGGAGGGATGATGATGATGATAATGATGGTATTTGGCAGACTACTCGTGACGGAGGGAACTTGCTAAGCGAGAGAACGTGCGCCGTGGAGACGGAGCCGTAAATTTATCTCGTGCGCAAGGGCTACATTGGCCGAATCCGTGTGCCGCCATCACGAGGCGCTGCTTGGGGAGGCCTTCATCGAGCCGTGGCTTGTCCCGTGCCCGATGGTGACGATGGGCCGATTGTGCCACTGTGGGCGTGAGGCCCTCGTCCAGCAGTGGATTGACCGTGCCCGCGTGTCCCCCTCCAGGCCCACTCGTCGGTGGAGCGCGCCGCGATGTTTGCGGCGGTGCGGATCCGCAAGCTGCCCACAGACGGGCGCTGCTCGCTCCGCGGGGACGCCCTCAGCGGCGCCGTGGCCACGGACCGCGCCGCGGGCCTCGTCCCCTTCTTCGTGAGTTCCTCGCTCTCTCGCGCGCTCGCTTTCTCGCGCGCTCGCTCTCACTTGGTCTCTCACGCTCTCTCTCATGCTCTCGCTCGCGCGCTCTCTCGCTCGTGCGCTCTCACTCGCTCGCTCCCGCGTTGTTTGCTGGTGACTTTGTGTATTTCATATCGGAATCGCCTCCAGTGCTGTTGCTGCTGGCGGCAATAAAAGTGGTTTAAAAGTCTCTTGCTCGCTCTCGCTGTACTTGCTCCGGCAGTACTTTGGGACACAACCGAGAGGATTAGCAGGGCCCCTGCGCAAGGATGACACGCAGCTTGCTCGCTCGCTCCACGCGACTCCTTCTCCCCTCTCCCGTACCGTTCTCCCTTAGCCCGAACGTTAACTACCTCGCCTGGTATGCGAAGTAGTTCGCGATTATGACTGCCTGCTGAATATTTGGAGTTTGCGTCTCCCTCGCTCCCCGTGGTCGCGTGGATTGTTCTCCAGGTCTTCCGGTTTTTTCCCCTCCACATTTCGAATCAACTTCACGCGTTTAAATTATTTGGCTGCTACTGCTGCAATACATTTCCACGTGGTGATGATGATTATGGTGATATCAGCCCCTTCGTTGAGCTATCATTTGTGATAGCCAGGTCGCCTATGAAAAATATAGCTACATAGCTCTGTGGGGCCTTACCTGGTAAATAAAAACTGTACTGTTCATGACGCTACCCCCCCCGCCCCCCTATCAATGGTGGGTCGAGCGGCTGCTTGTAAATGAGACGTTCACAGGACGCGCAATCACGGCGACAGCAGCAGCAGCATCTCCTCGGCGCGCTCGCCTAGCTGCGAGCTAACAGCTGAGAGAGGAGCGTTGAGATGTCGCGTTCTGAATACGGAGAGAGCGGCAGAGACGCGGTTGTCCCCGAGTTGCTTCGGAAGCAGCGAGTCCCTTCCAGGCGGTGTCTGGGTGCAGCTACCGAGAGAGCACTTGATGATCGTGATGATGGCCATGATGATGGTAATTATGCTGATGATGGTCATGATGATGGCCATGATGATGATGACGGCCATGGTAATTAGAGACAATCTGAACGGTGCTGCCATCTGTGCACACGCTGCGCACGTGGTCGCTAAACGGATCTGGGTGGCTCCGATGTCCGCTGTGTTTGCCTCGTAACCTCGTTAGGCGCAACACAGGCCCTTTGCTGTGAGTCACACACGATGTGTCTGTGCGCATTTAGATAAGCTGCTGTTGATGTTTCTGTTATTGCTGCTGCTACCATTGAGACTCGCCAACTACTGATGATGATTGAGCATGGGTGGAGTGGTGGTGCAGTGGTTAGCACACGGCGTTATGAACCCCATCGATCTTACTTTCATAATTTCTCAGCCACGGCAAGATGTCAATGGCAAGTCATATCTGAACCCATACCCCCCTCACCACTCCCCTCACCCTCAATAACCTAGAAGGACACTGACTAGCATGGTGAAGTATGGCTAAACAATGACCCACAACTGACACTGCGTGGAGAGGCCTTCATCCAGCGGTGGCCTGCAGGGCGCGTGTCGGCGCAGGGTGAAGCCATGGGAATAGCTCGAGTGTGCAGGCGGTGCGACTGCGCTGTGGTTCAGTGGCTGGAGGGGGCTCAGGCGCCGGGCTACAGGGAGAGGAGTGGAAGCATTGAACAGAGTGAAGGGGGCGTCCCATTGGCGAGATGTTAACTACCTCGCCTGGTGTACAGGAGGCCTTGGGTTCGATCTCGACCCCGACGCCTGCTGTCTATTTGGAGTTTGCGGTGTCTCTCTCTCTCTCTCTCCACGTTGTCGCGTGGATTTTTCTCCGGGTCCTCCGGTTTTTCCCTCCACATTTAGAATCGACATGGCGCGTTTAGAGTATTTCGCTGCTACACATTTCCACGTGATAAGCCACTACATTGGGCTACCATTTGTGGCGAGGTCACTTCTGAAAGAAAAAATAGTTTAAAATCCTTGCACCAGGGCCCGTGACAACGACACCACGGAGACCCACGTGGGCGATCACGGAGAGCCAGCGGCCTTGCCTATGGGGTGTGCAGGCGGTGCAACTGCGCGGTCGCCCATTGCCAATCACGCGACGTCACTTGTTGAGAGGCCACTGAGAGACGGCGCGTGGGGGATCTCGACGAGACGGCGGTGGCGAGAGACGCGAGCGAGGCCCAGTGTTGACACAGGGAGGACAAAGGGGCCTGCACCTGCCTCCCCGACTGTGGTGGTTGTGTGTGTGTGTGCGTGCGTGTCTGTATTTGTGTGCACGTGTGCGCGTGTGTGTCTGTACTTGTGTGCACGTGTGCGCGCGTGTGTGTGCGTGCACGTGTCTTGTTTGTGTGTGTGTGCACGTGCGTGTGTGCATAGGGGCCATTATTTATGGGGTCCCGGCGTTCTCTCTCTATCTGCCTCTGCGTGTTTGTTTGCGTGCGTGTTGTCTCTCCGTGTATATATGGGAAGCGGTGGTGGCAGTGGTGCCCCGAGTTCAATTCCTGCTCACAACCACCGGTGATGAGTATCTATGAGCCGGTAATGAGCCTTCCCTAGGTCGACTCAGCTTTAAATGAGTACCTGGTGTAGATATTAAAAACATCGCCACAAGGGGATAAAAAGGCGGGTTGGCGTGGTCCTGACCACACCTCCCCCTCGTGCGCCGGTCCGACCTTCATAGTTGCTTCTCGCTAACAGCACTTGCCCCGACAGTCTGTTAAAGGCTATACGGGGGGGTACATGCGTGTAATATTTGTGTTTGTGTCGGTACTAATTTAAGGCTAAGTCGACCTAGGGGAGGCTCGGATATTTTGACCAGTTCAAATATTCATCGCTTACGTTCGCCGTAGCCGGGAATCGCAACTGATGGCCGGGTTCTTACTGGAGCGCGCTAACCATTGCGCCACGGCTCTCTACTTAAGAACAAATACACAGATTCCCCATGTAGCTTTAACAGACTGTAGGGGCAAGTGCTTTTAGCAAGTAGCACCTACGAAGGCCGGGACGGCACGCGAGGGGGTGAGTGACCAACACCACGTCCGACCGCCTTTGTCTCCCCAGTGGCGATGTTTATACACCGCACCAGATACTCATTTGAGGCTGAGTCGACCTAGGGAAGGCCCAGGACCGGTTCAAATAATTGTCGCCGGTGTTGGTGGCCGTGGGCGGGAACCGAACTGGGGTCGCTGGTTTGGTGGCGAAACGCACAGACCGCCACACCACCGCACACAGAGAGAAAGGGATGTCACAACGGGAATGGCTAACGGCTAACAACCTAAACAACGCATCTAAATATAAGAAGAGGCTTTTACCCGTTCTGGCAATGAAATAGGAGCTGCGTTAAGATGTTCAAGCACCAAATAGAAACCTTTTGCAAGGAATCGAGCCTGCAACAACCACACACATGACTTGTGGTGAACATGCAAACAAAAAACATGCTCTGATCATTACATACGGCGTGGTCTTTGAAACGAATTGGTCTAAGCCAGAGACAGCCGTCTTTAGGACCAAGTCTCACCAGTGTCAGCCCAGAGAACGCCAAAATGTTTATTTGGTGTCTGAACATCTTACCACCTGTTTTATTCCCATAAATGGTATAACACGTCATCTTATTTTTTCACGCTTTGATACTGGCACCCAAAAAAAAAAAATCTCCCCACCTTAACCTTTCCACAATCCGCAAGGGTGAACGACCTACTTGCTGTACCGCGCGGCTATCTTCCGTCGCGGCCCTGACCTCGGCCACAACGAGTGTGGCATTCGTCGATTGGCTCGGGGGGACGACTTCGCCTCCTGCAACTTGCCGGCCCAGTAATTGTCACCGCCGTCGCTCCGGGCAACGCTTTAATGCGATTGGGACGAAGATGAGGAGGCGATTTGCGGCACGGGCTGGGATTGAGGCTCTGGGTGCTGGCGAAGCGTCGCTGCTATCCCAGACCCACCCCGTGCTGTTCACGCTAATTATACTTATTAGCGGGTGCAGGAGCAGCCGGGAAAATTGCCTCGCTCGCGTTCACTGCTGGTTGAAGGGCGCGCCCGTAACATCATCATCATCACCGTCTTCACCGTGGTCCTAGACACGTGTCGCTCTCTCTACCCTCTGTTAACGCTGTAGGCGAGAGACGTCTTGGAAGACGTTGGGAGAACCCACATAGTACCCCACGGCAGGTGACCTGCCGATCGAACGAGAACCATGGGGGGGGGGGGGACCCTATTTAGGGCGGCGTGGTGGCGAGGAGGCGTTGTCTCTCTCGCTCTCTCTCGCCTGGCACGCAGGCTGCGTGGGTTCGATCCCCGACCCTGGCGATGTCTGCTGTTTATTTGCGGTCCGCGTATTCACTCTCTTTCTCTCTCTCTGCGGTGGTCGCATCGTGGGCTGTTCTCCGGATTCCGCCGGGTTTTGCCCCCCCCGCCCCATCCACATTTAAAAACAATAAGCGTTTCGACGATTTGGCTCCTGCTATAAACTCCCACGCGTTGTGGTGGTGGTGGTGATGATGGTCTGACGATCGATCATCACGAGCGACCACGTCGCCCCGAACAAAAGCGCTCATATCTCAGTGGGCTTTAGCTCTTTAAATAAAATAGCGTATTTTATGTTGACCTCTGGGTGGATAGGGGGCGGGGGTGATGGAATCAAACCGGTGACCTCCAGATTGCAAGTTCGGCACTGCTGTTGATCACGACACCGCCGCTGTTCGCTGCCGTCCCTGCCTCAGCTGCAGAGATCTCGCGCGTTCCACTGCCTTCATTGCTCGAGACAATATGTGCGGCGAACCGGTAACCGTTTGTTTTACCAGGTTTTTGTTCATTCCTTTACCGGTATCGTAACAAAAATATATCGAAATGTTTTAACACGGCCCCTACTGACCATTACACCACACCACGGCAGCTTTCCTGCACAATTATTACTATTAATACGTTAATAATCGTACGCAATTTTTATAAATAATCAATCGCTTCATAACGTAGAAGTACAAAATTATAATAACAATAGCGCGAGAGAGAAAGAGCGATAGATGAAAGCTGAGTGTGAGGGGTTCGCCGCTGCGTGGATGTGTGCGGTGAATAGCGCAGAGGGTTTGAGATGCAGAATGGAGCGAGCTGATTGGATGGGAGATAAGACTTGGGGTTTGTATTAGGCTGCAGTAAAAGAAAAACACACGTACACGTGCATGAACACACGTGCATGCACACGTACACACGTGCATGGACGCACACGTGTGTATGAACACACATACAGACACGTGCATGCCAAAGACAAAGATCCCCCGTATAGATTGAACAGACTGTAGGGGCAAGTGTTGTTAGCATGCACCTATGAAGGCCGGCACGGCACACGAGGGGGTGGGTGGCCAACACCACGCCCGGACGCCTTTGTCTCCCGAGTGACGATGTTTACACACCGCACCAGGTACTCATTTAAGGTTGAGTCGACCTAGGGGAGGCCCCAGGACTGGTTCAGATATTCGCCACTGGGAGTTGGCCGTGAGCGGGAATCGATCTTGGGTCGCCGGGTTCATAGCGCAGCGTGTTAACCGCTACACCACCACTCGCCACACACACTCTCACCACACACACACACTCTCACCACACGCACTCTCACCACACACACTCTCACCACACACACTCACACACACACACTCACACACACACACTCACACACACACACTCACACACACACTCTCTCCACACACACTCTCTCCACACACACTCGTCACACACACTCGTCACACACACACTCTCATCTCACGCACACACACACTCTCTCTCCAGACACACAATACCCAGGAAATGAGATGTCTTCCTACCACCTACACCACACACACCAACAATTTTCATGCAATATTTTTCAAAATTTTATTTCGCTATTGTCCTTGTATATAAACAATTTGTTCACACGTTTGACTTAATTCGTTGTAATTTTAATCCCCTATCCCCCTATACATACATATATAACATATTATTCTCCGTTACATGATTGGATAAAATTGTACGTCATATGCTTACTAAATATATATATATATAAATACACAGCATTTGCTTCAGAGGCGAGGGTTGGTGGATCACGTGGAGATGTACGAGTCTCTCGAACACCGCTTGGGCTGCGAGGTTGCGGTACAGCAAGTGGGTTCATTGAACCTCTCCATGCAGCCTTCAAAATAAACACACAGCAAGTCCTCGTTTAGCGCGATAGATGCGTTCCTGAAAAGTGCCGCGTTATGCGAAGATAATTCACCCATACATTCTGTAACATTGTTGTAATACGCACGCCACGCAGTGAGATGGCGGGACAAATAACTGAGGGTACGCCGCCGCGTTACCGTATCATTCCGCATATCATATCACTCCGCTCGGCTGTGCAGCTCGAGAAAGTAGTCCGTCGTCGACCGCTCAGAAACCGCGTTATAGCGAGCGCGTTCCGCGTTATAGCGGCATCAATGAGGCGCACGACGGCAGCGATAGCGACGTGGTTCAGGAGCTCGATGCGAATGTGGACGTCTTGCTGCTGCTCGCCACGACGAGAGGGCTTCAGCAGAGAGAGGGAGTTCGCGTCGTGTCGCTGTTCCTCCTCCACTTCTGTTGAAGGCGCGCAGACCGCAGTGGGTTCACTGAGCACAAATGGCATTGGGATTCCAGCATTCACTTGAATTATGTAATGTACAATGATGGCAATCATCGTCATCATTTAGAGCCCTTTGCCATTCACTGATGGATGATGGAGGCCTCCCCACGCCATGTCGACTATCGGGAGGTTTTGTTCACCATATTAACCATACTTCACCACGCTGGTCAACACGGGTTTGTGACAAGGATACCCAGGACCAGTGTGTGTGCGTGTGTGCGCGCAAGTGGTAGAGTAGCGATTAGCGCGCTGCGAACCCAGCCACTCGAGTTCCCGATGACGACCAACGTGAGTGACGATTATCTGAACCGGTCCTGGGCCAACCCTAGGTCGACTCGGCCTGAAATGAGTGCTGTACGTAGTGCCATCGGTACGCATCGCCACCAGAAATACAGGCGGCAGGGCGTGGTGCTGGCAAATCACCCCCTCGTGTGCCGTCCGGGCCGTAATAGATGCTCGCTAACAGCCCATTAAGGCGATACGGAGGGAGGGAGCCTTTGCCTGTGTACGTGGAGTTTCCACGTGACGTAGCTGGCGCTGATTCATCATTCGATACAGATCTGGTGTGTCCGCGCGTGTGTTCAACGTGACGCAGAAAGCAGTGATTGTGATTAAGATAGACATCGTGCGCGTGTGTGCTTGCGTGTGTGTCCTTTGGAGGTGTCTATTAGTCGGTGGAAGTCTCCGGGTACCTCATAGGTCATGAAGCTGAGCCGGAATCGCTGAGAGGCGATGTTTGAATGGAGGTTTCTGCCGCGGCCTGCCTGTGGCTAAGCCGATTTCTCAAGGTGCAAATGAGGTTATGGTCTCAGTCCGGTCACCACTGGCTGGCCTAACAAACTAAAAAAACAACATCAATCGCAATCAATTTCGTGCTGCACTTAATTCGGATAAATTCCAAGTATGAGAATTCCCCCAAAAAAATCGGTGTCACTGTCGTGAGACGGACAGTAACTCTCTGTAGCAGGACGGGTGGAACAGGGGTCACTTCGAGGGACGCATCTCAGACGTGGCTCTACGAAGTCCGCTTCCGTGGGCCCTCCTGCACTAAATTGAATCCTGAGTCCCGTGACGTGAAACCGAGAGCACAATCTGAATAAGGTTTTTTTTAATACTACAAACATATATTTTAAAAATAATAATATTTGAAACTAAAGAGTTAAAGAGCTCATTTGCAAATCATCAGGCGCGTTCAGCGTGTCGGGATGTTGTTTACATGCGGACGGGTGAGATTGGTGAGCTGCGTGGGGGGGAAAGGGCCGGAGCCCACGAGGACTCGAGTCGCGGAGCCGGGCGTGACGCTGTGTCCCCCCCCCTACCCCCCCCTACCCACGCATACCCCCCCACGCAGCTGTGCGCTACTCTGGGCACCACGCCCTCCTGCGCCTTTGACAGCATCATGGAGCTGGGACCCGTGTGTGAGTTTCTCCAACACGACCCACACACACATAAACACACACACACACACTAACCCTGCTCCTAGCCCTGACCCTAGCCCCGATCACCCCCAGCTTAGACCTTTGACCAAATCCTACCTCTTGTCAAGTTCTGACTCTAGCCCATCACACGAGTCCGATCTTAGCCCTGACGCTCGCCCCGAGACCAGTACCGGCCCCAGTACCCAGATCAGCCCCGACACGAGCACTGGCCCTGCCACTACGATACGAGCCGCAGCTTCGCTTGCCCCTAGCTTAGTTCAGCCCTCGCTTAGACCTTCACTTAGACCCGAACCTTAGCCCAGTCCTGAGCTTAACCCTGAGCGTCTCTCTAGCTTAGACCGTATTGCTGACTCAAAATCATATCCGTAACCTTGGCAACGATGCATGTATGAGGTTGTGTACCTGTATATTTAAGTTATGGGGAGCGGTGGCGCAGTGGTTGGCGCCTTGCATTACAAAAGACGGCAACCTGAATTCGATTCTCGCTCACGGTCAACATCGGTGACGAATATCTTCACTCCTCGTGTGCCGTGTCGGTGCTCGTCAACAGCACTTGCCCTACCAGTGTGTCTGAGGCTTTACGGGGAACCTTTGACTTTGTGTGTCACGTGGGGCAGGTGAGCGCGAGGGACTCTGGATGCACATCGACGCCGCGTACGCGGGCAGCGCCTTCATCTGCCCCGAGTTCAGACCCCTCCTCAACGGAGTCGAGGTGACGTTGACATTCTCGCCCACTCACTCTCTGCCCTCTCTCCACTCACCCCTCTCTCCACTCACCATCTCTCTCGCCTCTATCTCCACTCACCCTCTCTCTCTCTCTCCACTCACCCTCTCTCTCTCTCCACTCACCCTCTCTCTTTTTTTTACGATCAGTGGAAAC
>CM025617.2:1167763-1179987 GCA_014621495.2 Entosphenus tridentatus | reverse complement strand
TCTCTCTCTCTCTCCACTCACCCTCTCTCTCCACTCACCCTCTCTCTCCAACTCGCCGTGCACCACGTCACCTTCCCGGCAAATCCTTTCATCTCTCTGCCCTCCCCCCTCTCTCTCTCTCCGAGTCTCTCTCTCTCTTCCTCTCTCATCTATATCACGTCGTGGATCTCTGCTGCAGCTTTAAAAAACGAACCAATTTCTCGCTCTCCACCTGAGCGATGCTTTGAAGCCCGGCTGCCGTTTATCTGGGTAGTAGTTGTTGTTGTTGCTGCTGCTGCTGTTGTTTACACAACCAATCGATAACGCGATCAGACGGGAGCGCGCGTGGAGACACGTGGCGAGCCATGAGCGTGGAACACTTTTATTAGGGAGGTGTGGGGGGATGGCTGGAGGTATCCATATGTCTCGCCATATATGGAGTCTCACTTCAAGTGTCTCTCTCTGTCCGTGTCTCTGTGTGTGTGTGCGTACATCTCGCCGTGTATGGAGTCTGTCTCGCTGAGCGCCTCTGTGTCTCTCGCCTTGTCTCTCTCTGCAGATGTCTCTCTCTCTCTCTCTCTGCAGATGTGTCTCTCTCTCTGTATGAGACAGGGCGAGGATTATTGCCAAACGCGTCGAGTTTTCTCCATCATTCACAAGCGCCCAGTGTTCACCTCGCCAAAAACCAGCGCACGACAAAGACCCCCCATGTAGCCTCTTCACCAGACTTGTTAGGGCAAGTGCTGCTAGCGGGCAGCACCTACGATGAAGGGCAGCACCTACGATGAAGGGCAGCACCACGCCCGACCACCTTTGTCTCCCTCGTTTGCGATGGCTACACACCGACACCAGGTACTCGGTCGAGGCCGAGTCGAGCTACCAACCACCACCACCACTCCGGCCCGACAACCACAACGCGACAGCCACAGCGACACACGTGTGCTCTCCGCGCGCTGCTGATTGCCTTCTCTGGCGGAGCGGCGCCCTCATTAAAGCCGCGCGCCTCCGAGTGGGGCGGCGCGCGCACGCGGATTGCCGCGTGCGCGCTCCGGTCACGTTTGTCCATCCCACCAGCCGCCCGCTTCGCCCTCCTCCTCCGCCTCCATTCCCAGAGAACAGCGCTCAAGTGGCAGCGCCCGAGGCAATTTGATATCTAGCGCAGCAGGCCGGGAGGGCAGTAATTGAAGCGGATGTGGTGGTCGTGATTGCTGTGGTGGTGGCGGTGCTGGCAGTGGTATAGTTGGTGGTGGTAAAGTTGGTGGTGGTGGCGATAATGGCAATGTTCCTGGTCGTGGTGGCGGTAGTGGTGGCGGCTCTTGTGATTCTGGTGGTGCTGGATGATTATGACGACGATGATGATTGACAACCTTCAGGGAGGATGACGACTCTGACGACGTTGAGCCGAATCATCCCGGTAACGGGGATTTGTAATGGCGCCCCATTCAGCTCCTGAGTGAGCGCCGTGCCGTGCCGGGGTCATCAACGCGCCACCTATTCTCCGACGGCTCAAAGGTCAAACTCCAGACTCGGACCCCGCGATAAGGGCCACGGCTCTCGGCTCCGGCACGTAGCCTTGCGACCTTGGACGCCCACGGGCGATAGGAGTTTCACAACAAGCATCCTCATCATTGGACCTCCTTTGCCAGTGCCAAAGTATGATAATAGTTTTTTTCCCCTTGCATCTGGCAACAAAATAGGTGTTAAGTTGTTTAAAAACCAAACTGAAACCTTTTACAAGGAATCATGTCTAAATTAACCGCAATAATTGTTTTGTAAACAAAAAGCATACTCTGATAATATATGCATTGTCTTTGAAACTGATTGGTCCACACCAGAGACAGCTTTCTTTTGAGCCTCGTCTCAAGCCGTGTTAGACCAGAGGACGCCAAAAGGCGTACAGCACAGAGACATTGAGAGCTCGGGGTGAGCATCTACAACAAACATCCACCAACCCACGGTGCTGGGTTAAAGGCAGCCACGTGCAGCGGCGTAGCCACCACCGGCCTCTTCGTATTCTCGCGGTGGTTGGGATCGCTCCCACAATCCACTGGAAATATTTCACGTGGTGTATTTTGTTTTCTTTTTGTCTCAGTTTGCAGACTCCTTCAATTTCAACCCGCACAAAATGATGGAGGTGAACTTTGACTGCTCGGCCATGTGGTACGACACTCGCGCGCTCTCTCTCTCTCTCTCGTGACCCACGACAACAACTACACTCTGCTCGACCCGTGGCGTCCCACGCTTTAATGCGCAAACGTGGGGCTCTGAAAAGCCTGCGGGCCTGGCGTATAGTCGTGGAGCAGCAGATTTATGAACGTTCGGTAAAAATAGAATAGTGTAAGAGGCGGGTTGGTGGCAGGTGTTATGGGTTGCTGGGACCACCCAAGCCACTGTTGTACTGCACTTATGTGTTCCCGTGTCTATACTCCCTCCCGCCACCTTCACCAACACGCACTGACCAACGTGGAAAGGAATCGTCCAATAACGCCCCACCCCCACACGACCTACAACGGCATGGGCAGGCCCTCATCTAGCAGTGGAGTGGCACAGCGCTGTATAAGTACAGATATACGGGTCTTTGCTGAGGGTTTCAGGGACACTAAACCAGCCTTCTCCGCGGACCTGGGCTCGAGTTTGGCTCTGAGTCGCCCCAGGTTTGCAAGTGTAGCGAGTTGATGTCTTAGCCTGGTCACAAGCAACTGCACAGAAAAAAAATACCACGTTATTATAAATGTGGATTTCCACTGCGTTTGCTCCATTACCAGCTCCAAAACTTTACTGTAAAACAAACACCGCTCGACTGGGAACGTGTCTCTGCCGGCAGGACATTGCGAGTAAGTGCTGCCCCCTAGTGTGTAAGTAGAATACGTCACTTCAATAGACCTCTCAAACAGTTCTGTGATATCTCCTTCCACGGGACATTCCCTAACGCTCGGCGGGCGGGGGGATAGGGTAACTAGCTGCTCTGAGATTTACTAATGGAAACTTCATCTCACGAAAGGACACCCCAGATAGCACAGCTGTTATGACAGGAATTTCAAAGAGTAATCTATTAAACGATTACCCAGTGCCATAGCAATACTCGGGCTTTGAGGCCATCAACTGCCATTCAATCTCAACCAGGTCACCGTAGATATTTGAATGGAATTGGCCAAACGTCTCAACGCAGGGCTGTCCTTTAAACACGCCTTGAGACTCGGCGAGGCTCTATGCGTGAGGGGCAACGTTAAAATCGTGCAACTGTCGCGGCAAATACGGCACACCACTCGGTGCCAATCCACTGCTGGATGAAGGCCTCCCCCACGCCGTGTCGGCGACGGGGCGCGGAGTGGTGGCGCAGTGGCCAGCACGCTGCGTTCTCAACCCTCGGGGCCACACAAGTTCGATTCCAAGCCACGGCCAACATCTGAAGCTGGCCCTTTGTTCCTCCCCCCGTTAACTAATCTCTACTCTCCAGTGTGGTGAAGTATGGTCCAACCCCTCCCCCCTACTCCCCCATCGTGAGATTCACAAGCGACGCTCGCCAATTTGCGTGGTGATCGCTCCGCAATTGGGGGTCGCGTAATTGCGGCGATCGATGCGTGATTGCGGCGTTTGCCTGAGCAAGTCGTTCGGCTATCGATTATTTGTTCATCCGCGGAACATTTCAGATGTGGCCGATCCCAGAGTCTATCCGACTCTGGCTCGCTCGCTCGCTGAGCTCAAGGGCAGATCCACGGCTCAAGTTGCCTCCACTCCCTCCGATCTCACTCCCTCCCTGCCCCATCACCCCACACTCCTCCGCACTTTACCCAGTAAACAGGTGGACGTTGGCGTAACGTTGCCCCTCGTGAACGCTGCGGGTGTCTTGCCCGTGCCCGCTGCTCGTCGTCTGCCTCACGTGCGCGGACGTCAACAGCAATAACAACAACATCCCGTGACGTCGTTCGACAAGAGAGCAGGCCACGTGTGCCGGCGTCACGGCCAGACATCGCCAACATTTTTATTTGCAACAACAACAAGAAAGAATGACCCGCGAATGAATAATTTGGGAAACGCGCAGTGAACATTCCCCGTGAACCAATGCACTAGTTGTGTGTTGTGCTCACATAAATTAGGCAAGCTGCTCCGAAGATGAATTGAAGGGCAATGGGTTACAGTGACGCCGTCACTCTGCGGGTAAAGTGATGTTCTACCGATGGACGAGGCAGATCGGGCGACTTGCAAAGACATCGGGCACGAACAGTTTTGCGAGCCACGACTCGTCAATCTCACGCCACCTGGTGGCCCCCCTTAGGCATCGCCCTTCATTCAACTGGACAGCTCTGGGCTGCGCGAGTACATCTTGAACATATTGGACTGTACTGTGCTCCCACGTCTATGGTCCCAGCCTTCGCCAACCTCTGCTGTTGTATTACTGCGTACGGCAATGCGGCGCAGGAGCTCGATGCCAATGTCGAGGTGCTGCTGCTGCTGGCCACGACGAGAGGGCTTCAGCAGAGAGAGAGTTCGCGTCGTTCCGCTCTTCCTACCCTTCTCCCTCCGTGTCGTGTCGCCGTTCCTCCTCCTCCTCCGTAGGAGCGCAGAGCACAGTGGGCTAACTGGGTGGTCCAGAGCAGCGTGGTTTGCATGGCCGCAATCGCACTACTGTGCCTTGTCTTCAGTGTATCTCTATGGGTCACGATGGGTTTACACAATTGCCCCATAGTGTGTATGCTGAACTTCTTTCGCACCGCACATAGCCAACCGCGCTGAGCGGAGATGCGAAGCCACAATCGCACAACTGCCATGGCTCGCGTCGTCAATGTGACACTCATGGAGGCCGTGTGCACAGCGGCCTGCTGCTCATGCTGATGTTCCGATGCCGTTGTTGATGGTTCTTCCTGCGTCCTCGAGGAGGATGGGGAAGGGGAAGAGGAGAAGGGGGAGGAGGGGGGAGGAGGATCAACGCCTTGAGGAGGTGACGTGATGATGTGTGAGTCTCGGATGAGGAGTTTATTCTGGACGCCCTCGTTGCTCCACTCTGTTCGACCAACTCTGCTGAAACCACGTGGTCTCATAGCCGCCTGAATCCGCGCAGCGTGGGAAGGCCCTCAGCCAGCAGTGGATCGATACAAGAGAAAGAGGGGGGAGAGGGTGGCTGTATGCGTCCATCACCCAGCCAACCTCTCTTGTCGTGCAGGGTGAAGAGCAAGGCAGACCTCATCAGCGCCTTCAAGATGGAACCACTGTACCTGCAACACGACCACCAAGAGTCGGGTGAGGTTCCAGCCGCAGCCCTCGTGCCTCACCGCCGCGGATTCATGTCAGCCGGAGCTGGCCGGGGCTGAGCTCCAGAAAATATTTCCCCCACCACCGCCACCGCTCTCCTTCGCTGTCGGGAGGTGATGCGAGTTGGGTGGCCCAGGAAAAGATTCGATGAGAAATGAAATCCGCGCTGTGACCACCTCGTTCGCCCATCCACTCCATCACAACTTGCATCACTATCATTATCAAGCCCATCACACCTCCTTACTACCAATGATGTATTTCAAAATAACAATGCTGTTATTTCTATTCTTCTTTTCTGTGCTGATGTGCAGGACTCATTACGGACTACAGGGTAAACTATTATCATTAATTCCTCCTAGATGGTGATTTAAATGTTCAGTAACAGTTTGTGACTGAGAACAACGAATTACTCGTCTCTGTATCCCCGTGTCTCACTCCCTCGCCACCACCACGTGTCTCACTCCCTCGCCACCACGTGTCTCGCTCCGACCCTGGCCCCGTGTCTCGTGCCCCCAGCACTGGCAGATCCCATTGGGGCGGCGCTTCCGCTCGCTCAAGCTGTGGTTCGTGATGCGGCTCTACGGGGTCGAGGGGCTGCAGGAGCACGTGCGCAAGGTAAATTACAGCCGCACTCGCAACAACAGCAGCAGCAAGAGTGGGGGCCCATCGTTTATTTACGGGATCCTAGCAGCCTGTGCCTGCCTCTGTGTGTGTCTGTGTGGGGAGTGAGGGTGCGAACCCAGCCCCCCCCCCCCCCCCTTCCAGTTCGATTCCCGCCGGCCGCCAACACCAGTGACGATTAATCTGAGCCGGTCCTGGGCCCTCCCATAGGTCGACTCGGCCTCAAATGAGTACTTGATGCGACATCTCCACTTTGGGAAACAAAGGCGGCCGGGCGTGGTGTTGGTCACCCACCCCCTCGTGCGCCGTGCCGGCCTTCATAGGTGCTCGCTAGCAGCAATTGCCCCAACAGTCCATTGAGGCTAAAGGGGGCATCTTTGCCTTGCCTGTGTCCGTCTCTCTGTCTCGATCGAGCAACTGCCCATCAGCCGCAACGTTGTCCACCTATCCGCGCATCCATCTGTCCACGCTCAAGTCTGTCCATCCATACCCGGTGTTTTTTCCTGGTAGACTTTGATATTTTTCCCTGGATTTTTCTGTTGCGCGTAATCCCTTTAAGATGTTCTTTGTTCATGTTTTCGTTTGTTGCGGTTGCACCCGAGTCAAGAGCCGCATGGCTCACAGGGCTACACCTAATAAATGAAACTGTCCCTCCAATCACCGTGACCTGTCCACGGTATTTGTCCATCCGCTAATCCGTCCCGTGCGTCTGTGACCACTGCCCGCGGCCCCCTGACGCCCGCTAAGCTCCCGCTCTGGCCCGATCTCGACGTTTGCTCCTTGCCGTTCGTCTCGACATTGCTGTAATTCTATTTTTTTTGGGGGGGAGGGGGGGCAGGGAGGGGTGTTGTGTGTGTTTTTGCGCGAGGCTCTATCGCAGCTCTATCAGCGATTGCCTTTCCGCGTCTGACATTTGCAAATGTCAGTGCACTTCTCTCGCTCGTGGACATCCAGCAGCTCGGGCTGGTGACATTCAGGCAGCGGACAGCACCTGGATCAGTCAAACATACAGCACGCATGTGCACACACACTCGCATGTAAACACACACACACACACACACTCGCATGTAAACACACACACACACACACACTCGCATGTAAACACACACACACTCGCATGTAAACACACACAAAACAACATAAACCTGAGACCACACAACCACGAATCGGAACCGAGATGACTCTTCTCTGCGGCCATTCGGGACATTGATCCCGGGGTATAGATTACCCCCCCCCCCCCGCCACTAATTAGTGACTGCACCTTGCCCGAGTAATAATTACACCAATTATCACCCCCATCCTGATGCCGTTCTCCAGAAGTGGATGAATCATCGACAACAGTTTGCTGGCATTTTGCCTCTGAGTTGTGGCTGTTGAGGATAAATAAATCAATATGAGCGATAGGACAGCAATAGTTTGAATCACGGTCAGTGAACTGATGTGAAAAAAGATGGGGAGAGTGCGTGGAGGGGAGTATAATGAGATGAGAGGGGGGAGGTAGGAGAGTGCGTGGAGGGGAGTAGTGAGATGAGAGGGGAGAGGTAGGAGAGTGCGTGGAGGGGAGTAGTGAGATGAGAGGCAGGAGAGTGCGTGGAGGAGAGTCGAGCGAGATGAGAGGGGGGAGGTGGGCAGGAGGGTGCCCATGGAGGATCTTGAAGACGCTGAGTGTGACCTCGTGCGGGATGCACCGGGAGGCGGCGGATGGATCTGAGTCGGTGTCGCTCGCGAGAGCCGGCGAGAAGTCTGGTGGTGGAATTTTGGATCGTCTGTAACGTGACGGTGCGCGATTTGAGGAGGCCGTGGTGGTGGTGGAGGAGAGAGGAGAGGGAGCTGTGGTGACATCTCCCCTCCCCGTGGCTCACCTCTCGCCGTGTCACAGCAAGTGCGTCTCGCCCACGAGTTCGAGGCGCTGGTGCGTGCGGACGAGAGGTTCGAGGTGTGCGCCACGGTCGTCCTCGGCCTCGTCTGCTTCCGTCTCAAGGTTCGTCCCTCCCCTACGCCGCCTCCACCGGCACAACTGAGCCGTGCTGGCCCCGTGCCGCTGACGTCACGGCACAACCGAGCCGTGCCGGCCCCGTGCTGCTGACGTCACGGTGCGACTGCAAGAATTGCGGACGACGCGGCGGTGACGCCGCGTGACCTCACAGGGGGTGCCTTTCCACTCATTTGTTGGCGTGCGTGAGCGCTTTCGCTTTGCTGCCACCGCCATGGGGGGCGGTGTTTGGGGGGTAGAGAGGTGGTGGTGGGGGGAGAGGTGGTGGGGGGTAGCGTGATGGTTCGCGCATTGTACGATGAACCCGGTGACCCGAGTCCGATTCCCGTTTGTAGCCAACACTGGTAAAAAAAAAATCTAAACCGGTTCTGGGCCTCTCCTAGGTCGACTCTGCCGCAAATGAGGTGCGATGTGTAAACATCGGCACTCGGGAGACAAAGGCGGCCGGGCGTGGTGCTAGCCACCCACCCAGTCGTGTCCCACCGTGCCGGCCTTCATAGGTGCATTTGCCCCAACAGTCTGTTCCAGGCCACACGGTGATCTTTGTCTTTGTTTGGTGGCGGCGGCCGCCCGCAGGGCCCGGACGACCTCAACGAGACGCTGCTCAAGGACCTCAACGCCGAGCGCGCCGTGCACCTCGTCCCCTCGCGCCTGCACGGCCGCTTCGTGCTGCGCTTCGCCGTCTGCTCGAGCCGCACGCGCAGCCACGACGTCGCCTTCGCCTGGGCCCAGGTGCTGCGCGTCGCCTCCGCCCTCGCGCAGGGGACGCCCGGCCCGCAGGGGGAGCCCGGGCGCGAGGCCGCCGGAGGGCAGGCGGCCGGAGGCCCACGCTGACGGAGCGAGACGGCCTGGCCTCATCCTGCCCACGCGTCGAGAGGAAGGCAGCGCCCCGTACGCCGCTCACACACGAGCCCGAGCCACGCGGAGCACCCAGACACGAGCCTTAACCCTCGCCACACTCGCCAGCCAGACTCTAGCCCTAGCCTTAGCCACACGAAGCACACAGACACGAGTCTTAACCTCTAACCACACTGACCACCCAGCCACACACGAGAGCCCTAACTACGCGAACCACCCAGACTCTACTCCTAACCCTAACCAGTCGCCAGCCAGATCCTAATCTACTTCTAACTCTACTCCCATCCCCAGGTTTTTCCAGATTTTTGTTTTTCACTTTTAAAGGTCACAGCCCCCGCT
Source organism: Entosphenus tridentatus (assembly GCA_014621495.2). Classification (NCBI taxonomy): domain Eukaryota; kingdom Metazoa; phylum Chordata; class Hyperoartia; order Petromyzontiformes; family Petromyzontidae; genus Entosphenus; species Entosphenus tridentatus. The sequence continues at coordinate 1,170,947 of CM025617.2, read as the reverse complement.
CCGTCACAGCATCACGTGTTCAGTGTTGAGTGAGCCGAAGTGTTTTGCCGGTGTCTCTAGGTCGTCGTCATCACAGTGATGGCCTCCGTGGCTCACAGAGACGCTGAGATCCTGGCTTCGAATCCGAGTTTCGAATCCATGACCTTAGCCAAGCCGGGTGGCGGTGGTGGATACGCACGTACCTGCCTATAATCCAGCACCGTGGTGGAGGAGTCAGCGAGGGTTGGGTGGATCACCGCACGAATGTCAAAATATCACGACACTCCCTTCGCGTGCGCATCGAGGAGGTGCCGTGCCCCTGGCTCGCCAGCTGAACGCGGCACAGCGAAGCGTGGACTCGTAACGCCTGTCCCTTCCGTATGGTGGGATAGTGTTGCTCCCTCGCAATCGTGCACCGTCACATTCCAGACGATCCAAAATTCCGCCGCCAGATTTCTCGCCGGCACTCGCGAGCGACACCTCGACTCAGATCCCTCCCGGGTGCTCCGCTTTCCTCCCACGTGTAAAATAATCACTCGCTGCTAATGGGCTGGAAACATCTTAGTACGTAGAGAACTGCAGATCGAGCGTTGGTAACGCCGGCGCACCGCCTGGCTGCAGCCTTCCAGCTCGGTCTGTGGTTCCTACTCCGCGATTGTCCGATGCAAAATTTCGTGAACGTCGACACGACGCAGCAAACACTTACCCGTCGCGGGCGTTACGCCATCCGCAAACTCCAGAGGCAAATGGGAAAGCTAGGGGTTGGTTTCACGGCTCGTGATACGACACCCCCACGACACCCCCCCCCCCCCCGCATCAACCCTCCACCATCGCGCGAGCAGCGCAGTCGTGACGCGTGCCGGATTATCGCCGTCAACCGCGAATGGTCCACGCACTCTGCACCTCGACACTTGTCAACGGCGAAACCGCGAAAGCTAAACTCGCGAGAGGAAAGGTTTTGCCGTACATAGCACTAGCACTTGATTATTGTATTTATTACAAGTTTCGATTTAAAGCCTTCGTGACTGCAGGGATTCATCTTCTTGGTTCTTTCGGTAAAGTCACGTGACTTTACCGAAAGAACCAAGAAGAAGATATTACAAGTTGTGTTGTTGCCAAGCTCACTAATGGTTGGACTAAAGCAAAACAAAATCCATCTCGCTTAAGTCGGGCTCCTGTGCTGGCTGTGCCCTCGGGTGGTGGCGGGTTTGACGACACATTCTTATTTACGCGATCTCACCCAAAGCCAAAAAAACACCGATATCATGGATAATATTGTTCGCGAAAACCTCCTCCCGCTACCACGACCACCACTACGACGTGCTCAAGTGGTGTGAGGGTCACCCCTGTCAGGAGAACGTCGAGTGGGGGAGGCGTCCCGCGATGCTTTAGATTCCTGGGTCGCTCTCTTGGCACGTGCGAGGTTGCCATCCATCGCCCCTCCTCCTCGTTGTTGTTGTTGTTGTTGTCGTCGTGGAGGCGGCGGTTGTTATTGTTGTTGTGGTGCTTCGGTTGCTTCGGTGAGATTCCACCAGTGGTGGGGGGGGGGGCGCATTACAAAATCAAGGAATTAACGCGTAAAGATACGATGGTGAGTTAAAACATCCAGCCGGCGTGTTAAACCCAGTGCTACTCATGCACGACCACGCTGTGACGGCAGTGTGCTCCGGGCGGCCTGTGTCAAGATCAACATCACAGTGTGTGAGTGGCAGTCTGTTTATCTGTGGTCCAGATCAACATCACAGTGTGTGTGTGGCAGTCTGTTGATCTTTGGGGGGGGCGGTGGTGCAGCGGTTAGCGCTGCGTTGCAAACCTCGCCCACCCGAGTTCAGCTCCTGCTCACGGCCAACACCGGTGACGATGATTTGAACCATGTCCTGGGCCTCCCACTAAGTCGACGCAGTATCAAATGATCACCTGGTGCGATGTGTAAACATCACTACCGGGGGAGACAAAGGCGGCCGGGCGTGGTGTTGTCCACACCCACGCACTCGTGTGCCACAGGTGCTCGCTAACAGCACTTGCCCCAACAGTCTGTTACAGGCGACACTTTGCTGGGGGGGTGGGGGTAGGGATCTTTTGTGTGCACGCGTGCCTTCTCCGTTGTGACTTGCTGATGTTGTTGTTATTGTTGTTGTCGCTGATGTCACTTTGTGCCGTTTTAGCCCACGGGGCCAGGCCAGCGATCCTGTACCGACGCTTCGGTAGTCGCCGGTTGGTTCTTCGCTTGCGACGATCGGAGAGTGACTTTGAAGTCCGTGTAGTTGGCAGGCGCCGCTGGTGGCTGTACAGGGCCCATCCTTGACTTGCACATTTCGTGGCAGGCGGTGAATCTAAACCCCAGACCAGTCAGTGGGAGGGGGGGATGTGTTCGTGGTGGCAGTCTTTCTGCGCCTCCGTGTTTCTGTTGAAGCTTTGTGCCTTGTTCGGTCTGCCATTGCGGTTGCTTCTTTAGCTGTGGAGCGCCAGCAACACGTTGAGTCTCACCGATGGCATACTCCGAATAATGAGCGAACTTCAGCTGGTTAACCCCCCACCCGTTTGAAACGGTGATTCACGCCATTCGTTCACTGTGATTGGCCACGTAAATGAATTGGTGCGAGATACCTTGGCCTGGTCACGTGGGTTCCGTGTCTGATTTGTGCAAAGCCGTGGACCACAACAGCCATAAGTGGCACGAGAGAATCCACGAGATGTGTGTAGTATCTGTCAATGAATAAATTAAATATATTTAAAAAGCATTCAAACATCCGGCGTGGTTATCGCTTCGTGCCGGTACCGTGTGCGTGTTGAACTTCTGTCGCGTTGGTACGGAGACAACCGCGCACATCGGAGGTGCGAGGGAACGACAAACTAAACACAACGCAGTTCTAAAGGAGGAGTGCGTTTTAAATCCAGGTGATTTTAAAGCGCGCAGCTCCCAGCGGCTTCCTAATATCGGAAGGAAAGAACGTTCTCGACGGCCGCGGAAGCGCCGCGCGTGGACGATGCCGCTGCTCGCCGCCAGGTGGCGCGGTCGCCGCGTCGCCGCCAGAGTCGAGCGATGGAGCGTCCCGAGTGGCCACGGAGTCCGTCGGCGTGAACATCGAAGCAGAGGGGCACCTCGACCAGCCCGGCGTGTGCTTGCCTCCACTCTCGGCACACGGCTGCCCTCCTAGCCCCACACGGCTGCCCTCCTAGCCCCACACGGCTGCCCTCCTAGCCC
>CM025617.2:1122148-1141469 GCA_014621495.2 Entosphenus tridentatus | reverse complement strand
ACCCACTCACACGCACCCACTGACATACCCACTGACACACACCCACTGACACGCACACACTGACACGCACGCGTGAGGATAATTCTATCCTCTGTCCTGCAGCCTGTTGGGGCAAAGTTCTGATTTTAACGAGCACCTGTCAGGGCCAGCAGGGTCTTCACACACACGTGCAGACAATTACATTGTTTACAAACACCCCTGCGATAACACACACACACACACACAGTCACACCAAACACACACACAGTCACACCAAACGCACGCACGCGCAAGCACGCGCATGCTCGTCAACACGACATCACAATCTCAGCCCTCTCTCTCTGGCCTATGTTAAGGACCTTGCATTGCTGGCTGGAGATATTTTTAAAAGGGTTTTTTTTTTGCCCCCATCAGAACTTCACCAGTAAGTAGTGCATCACCCTGTGTTAGACCCCCCCCGCCCCAGCCTTCTCCGTCTCGACCTTCACCGCCACCACACCATGCTGATGAGACCCAGAGAAGTCGACAGCGGCTCCCTGTTTGCCGGTTCGGGAAAGAATCCATATTTGAAAACGTCGACCCACATGTGAGATACGATGACGATGTGTGAGACGCATCGGAGGGCTGCTGTGTGACGCTGCTACAGACTCAGATGTCACCACCCCCCACTCGCCCCCCCGTGTCTCTCGCCGTGCAGAAGAAGGAGTGGGCGTGGGATGAAAGCAAGATGCTGGTGATGCATGACCCCATCTACCGGTGGGTGGTGGCTTCCGTGACCTTTACAAGCGCGCCCACACACACACTCCCCACACACACACACACACTTCCCCCACACACACGCACACTCCCCCCACACACACACACACACACCCCACACACACACTCCTCTCACACACACACACTCCCCCCACACACACACACGCACATCCCCCCCCCCCACACACACACACACACTCCCCACACACACACACACACACTCCCACCACACACACACACTCCCCCCACACACACTCCCCCCACACACACACTTCCCCCCACACACACACACACACATTCCCCACACACACACTCCCCCCACACACACACACTCCCCCCCACACACACACACACTCCCCACACACTCACTCCCCCACACACACTCCCCCATACACACTCAGGACAAGGAACCGGCTAGGATAGAAATCGCCACGAGCCGTTCCCGTAAATCAGGCACAGGGTCTCTGGGTTCGTCGTGTGGTGCGTGCTAACCACTGCCCACACACACACGCACGCACGTACGTATGCGTACACGTGACAAAGAACCCTCCGATAGCTACACGGAACGATGTTAGTGAAAACCTATCAAGGCCAGCACAACGCCGCCTAGTTACCTTCATCTCCCCAGCGCTGATGTTTACACACGAACTCCGATTAGCACGGTTGGCTACGTACGGTGCGAAACAAGTTCTACGTACATACATCTCATCGGTCAAAGGTCATCGGTGGTGCATAACTCACCATCGCCACGCGAGGGCCCTGGTTGCTACCGGTTCGAATGAGCCCTTTTAGTGCGACAAAAATAGCAACATTTAATCTGACGCACAGAGGGGCGCACGACATTGCCTACCGCGTACGCTCGTTTGCTGTCTGTGTTCCATTCTACCGCTTTCCATGCAAAGATCGAAAGCGCTCGTACATGACTCCTGTCCCTCCGTCGGTTTGTAACGCGCACGCGGTCGCGGTAACTCTCGTGACGATCATCCCGTCCGGACCAAACTTTAACGCCGAGTGGCGATGCTGTTCGGCCACGTTGCCTGAGACTTGGGGAGACAAAGAAAAGAAAGAAAAAAACCAGCGCCAAAAGGCCTCTTGGCAGGCAGCCTGCCGTGCGCTGCCCCCACAGCCACCGGGGACAAACGCGCGTTGAGCATCCCTGCCCTCTTCTAAGCGTGGAAGAGTAGGCCAAATACCCCTCCAGACGGTCTCTCTAGCGTCGCGCTTCGCCTTTGCCGTAGTGAAGTAAAAAAAAACATGAAACGTGACGTCTTCTCCTCCCGCCCCGCCGACACCGACGGCCGCCACCGCCGCCAGGATCTTCTACGTGTCGCACGACTCGCAGGACCTCAAGATCTTCAGCTACATCGCGCGCGACGGCACCAGCAACGTCTTCCGCTGCAACGTCTTCAAGTCCAAGAAGAAGGTGAGGGGGGGGGGCCGCACGGGGGGTCCCGACGCCGGGCGCGGCTCCTACACCACCCCTCACTGTTCATCCCCCCCCCCACTGCCGCCCCCAGTATGTAAATAAACAGGGACATAAAGGTCCAATAACTAAGACGTAACGATAAGTGAACTGGCGAGCCCGAGGGCGGCGTCATTCTGCCGACTCGCTCGTCATCGGCGACGGTGGCTCCGGCTCCCCTTGCCACGCGTTCACCCCCCCCCCCCCCCCCCCCCGTGCACTCTCCACCCCCCCCCCCCCCCCACCCACCTCCTCCACCACCTCCGCCACCACCACCTCCACCACCACCTCCACCGCCCCCACCGCCTCCACCGCCCCCACCACCTCCGTGCGTGACCCCGCCGCCCGCGTGCCTTGCAGTCGCACGCGATGCGCGTGGTGCGCACCGTGGGGCAGGCGTTCGAGGTGTGCCACAAGCTGAGCGTGCAGCACGCGCAGCACGTGCCCGACGGGGACACCGACAAGGGCCCGCTCGGCGGCGGTACGTACGCACGTGTGTGCGTGTGCGTGTGTGTGTGTGCGTGCGTGTCTGTGTGTCTGTGTGTCTGTCTGTGTGTGTGTGCGTGTGTGTGTGTCTGTGTGTGTGTGCGTGAATGTGTGTCTATGTGTGTGTGCGTGCGTTTTCGTGTGTGCGTGTGTGTGTGTGTCACGGGGTGTGAGGGGGCGTGAGGGGGCATGAGGGTGCATGACGGTGATGGTGGTGATGGTGGTGGTGATGATGACGGTGATGGTAGTGGTGATCGTGGTGGTGATGGTAGCAGTATGGTAGTCGTGGTGGTGATGGTGGCGGTGGTGATGGTAACAGTATGGTAGTGGTGGTGGTGGTGATGGTAGTGGTGACGGTGGTGACGGTGGTAACGGTGGTGATGATGGTGGCAGTAGCGATGACCGTATCGGCACTCGCAGCTAACGGCACGGCCGCGCTCATGCCAGCCGGGGAGGCAGTGGAGACGGACATCGATGCCGAGGACGGCCCCTCGCCCGCGGGGCTCGCCGAGCCGGCACGGCGGCCGGGCCTCACCGACCTGGACACGACGGAGCCGCACGCAGAGACGCCGGCACAGGTGGCACGGAGCGTGGGGAGCGTTGGAATTCATCGATTCGGTTAAGAAGCACATCATGGCAATGATGTGCCTCGTGTCACGGTATTGGTCATCATCGTTGTGATGCTGCAGATATTGTTGACGATGTTAAGGATCGAGATTGTGATCACGGTCGAGGTAAAGATGATTGTGATGATGATGGTGATCACACTGGAGAACCAAATGATGATGGTGATGGTACTTAAGGCTAACGTACTCATTGCCCCCCCCCCCTCCCCTCCCGCCCGTCTCCCCTTCCCGGCCCCCCCCCCACCCCCCCCGGCCCCCCCCCCGCTCCGTGCGATGTGGCCACAGGGCCTCCCACCGGCCTCTCCCCAAGCAGCGTCTCCTCCGCACCTGGGCATGGGCTCTTCTCCCAGCATGCCCCTCTCCACGCACCACCAGATCCAGCTGCTGCAGCAACAGCTGCTGCAGCAACAGCAGCAGACGCAGGTGGCCGTGGCGCAGGTAACCGGCAGCAACTCCCACCCACTGCACCACCACCGCACCACCACCGCACCACCACTGCACCACCATCGCACCACCACCGCACCACCACCGCACCGACTCCGGACCACCGGCACCACCACCGCCCTCGGATCCCTGAGCAAAGCTGGGTCAGGTGCTTGGGTTTGGTAATCTAGACAAGCGGGGGGCTTGCCGGGTGTTGTAGGCGCGAGGCTGCGAGGCCGGGATGTGCACAGTGCTGTGCCCGGCGTTCCCCGGGGTCTCCGGCGCCCTGCCGCTGCGCGTGCCATGTCGGGCGGCGTCGTGGCGCGCGGACCGCCCAGACGAGGGAGCGCGGGGGCCTTGTGCAGGACGCGGCGAGACGAGACGGGGGCCGGCAGTCGAGATGATGACGACGATGACTGACAACGATGATGATGAAGACTTTAACGACGATGACGTTGTTCTGGCCGCAGGTGCAGCTGCTCAAGGACCAGCTGAGTGCCGAGTGTGCGGCGCGCATGGAGGCACAGGCCCGCACGCACCAGCTGCTGCTGCAGAACCGCGACCTTCTGGGTCACGTGAGCGCCCTCGTCAAAGAGATCCAGGGCCTGGAGATCAGCCTGGCCCAGCACACCGGCAGTACGGCATCACAACCCCTAACACCATCACCATATCCACCAACGTCTGCTCGACCAGGGAGATCAATGTCATTGTTGTAATCTCCACGGTCATCGCCATCTCCACTGCTATTATCGCCGATATGAATGCAACGATCATCAGCGCAACAACCACCAGAAAGAGAAACCGTGTTCACTGTCATCATCGCGGCCACGCTTTGCGATGGGGCCCAGGAGTTGTGGGGAGGTGAAGTCCGACTTCTCTCAAGACCATCACCAACATCACCGGTGTCATCACCATCACCGCCACGACCATCACAACCACCACAACCCCTGACATCTACAACACCTCCCCCACCACTGCCACCGTGGCATCTTCGAGATTAACCAAAATCGCCTCCCGCCCCCACCCCCACCCCCAGGTGCCAGCCGGCTGAGTGTGACTGACGTATCGTGGGCCACGGCGGTGAGCTCGCCGCCCCAGCCGGCCTTGCTGCTGTGCGGGCCGTGCACGCCACGGCCGGCCGACGTCGGCCTCTCCCCCGTCGTCGCCGGCGGCCGGGACGCCGTCGGCGGCGGCGACGACGACGGCTTCGGCCTCCGCCTCGCAGGTACGCGACCCGCTCGGAGCGACGCCGATCGGCGATCCGGCGCGGGCGCCGCGGGACGGCCGGCCGACCCGTGCGCCCTCGCCGCCGCCGCCGTTAATAACGCGACGCCCGTCACCGCGGACGCGGTCGCGGCGCCGGCCGGAATCGCCCCGCGGCGGCCGCCGAGCGGCGCCGATCCGCCGGCGTGCCGGGAGGAGACGGGCCGGGGGCCGCGGTCGCCGCCGTCGCCACCGAGGGGGACGGGCGAGGGGTCGCCCGCGGGGCGGTCCGGCGCTGGCGACGGTTCGCCGGGCGGTGCCGAGGGGTCGCGGCGCGAGGGGGAGGGGTCGCGGCGCGAGGGGGAGGGGTCGCGGCGCGAGGGGCGACGCGAGGGAACGCCTCCCGGCGGTGGCGAGGAAGAGGAGGAGGAGGCTCCCGTGCAGAACGGGGTCGCGCACGAGAATGGCGTCGGGCCGGAGGTGGCGCTCGCGTGCCACGCACGTGGCGGAGGGGGGCCGGCCGCCACCGCCGTGGCGGGCAGGAGGGGCGGCGGTGGCGGCTCGCGGCCCGAGAGGTTCAGCTTCCCGCTGGGCCCCGGCATGGGCTGGGACCCGGCCGTGTGCCGCTGCTTCTCGCTCGAGATGCTGCACGGCCAGGAGTCCGGCATCGGCCTCGAGAGCGACTCCAGCGAGGACGACGACGACAACGACGACGACGACGACGATGACGAGGAGGGGGAGGAGGGCGACGAGGTGGGGACGGAGTTAGCCGAGGCGATGCTCGGGCCTGGCTTTAGGCAGCTGGGGGTCAGGGGTTACGGCCTAGGCTGTGTAGAAGCCGTGAGAAACGAGCCGGTCATCGTGTAGCCACTGGCCGCTTGCGGTGTCTTGTGCTATAATTTCACCACTCGTATTTTACTATCGTCGTTACTCTTGTTGTTATTGTTGTTATTGTTGTTTATTTTCGTTTTTTTTTGTCGGGGGACGCTGCCGTGCTGTAACGGTCAGCAGCGCACCCCTCCCAACCACCTTTTTCCGCGCAGCGGTGTAAGCGGGTTCACCACAAGTTAGCCCACGATCGGTAGGTCGTGTGTATGGTGGGGCAAAGTGTGGGCACTCCCACGTCTTCTAAGACGTCTGGAACAGTGTGGAAGAGTAGGCCAAGCACCCTGTGAAGAGCGAGGCTTTCTGGAGCTCCCCCCCAGTGGAGGCCCTTCCACCAGCAATTGGCACAAGTGAGCAATTGCAGGGCTGCCCCTTTACCCACGGTTATCTTAGAATCCGACTGACGGCACCCGCGGCTCAGATCCGCTTCGCTCGCAAGCGGAGAGTAGCGAGTTCACATCCAGGTCAAGTCGGGCATTGATCAACTCATCCCCCTGAGGTGGATAAAACGAGTACTACGATGCGTGAAGTCAACCGGTGCTTGGCCTATGGAACGGCTAATCCCTGCCATACGAATGTGGAATTGTCACCACTGGTCCGCCACCCCCCACCTTCAGCCCCCATGACCGTATGAGCAGGAAACCACTCCAATAGTTTGAATTTCACTTTTCATTAGTAAAAGTAACGTACTTAGTTTCACTAAAATTTATTTACCCATTTCTTCAACTAGCTCGTCCATTAATTGGACATTCACTGTTATCACTATTGCCAGTAAACCGCGAGTATGATGCTGATATTACGGCAGCATTACGCGAGTGTTTTGCCAGTATGACGTATGAATATGATGCCAGTATGAATCCGGTATGACGCCAGTAACACGCGAGTTTCACTCTGGTATGACGCCAGTGCCCCGGGCTAAACGTGTTGTTTCGCTGTACGCGTCGCGTGAACGAGCCGGCTAAAGATGTGTGCGGCTCGAGGCCCCCCGAGCGGTTCCACGCGACACCGCAGCGCCACACCGCAGCGCCACACCGCAGCGCCACACCCTCACCATCGCAACATCCACCACGCCCGAAGTACAGGGGCGGTGAGGGGGAGGCAGCTGCTGCCCTGGGACATCTCTGAAGCGAAAAGTCTCCCCGGCTTTGGGTCCGTTGCGTGATTATGATAATAATCGTGATGTTACATGGCTCACTCAAGACGACGCAGCCACGAGCAGCTCTCCGCTCTTCCGCTGGTGTGGGGGTTTACTGCTGGATAGGATACGTCCCGGATTGGTGGTGGCAACCCCACCCACCCACCCACCCACTCCTCCTCCCGCTGCCGCAGAGATCGCCCGTCGTGAATTCTCAGTTGCCGTTCAGGGGATGACACTCAAAGCCCCGCACAGATGGATTCAATCCCCCTTGCTGTGCTGCTATCCGTCGGTGCTGCTCACCCCCCCCCCCCCTCCACCGCTCTCCGGCTGTGACCCCCATTCCTCGCGACGGAAGTGCCAGGCTAGGTGTCCGTCTCACCGCTAAACAAGTGCACTTGACAGCGACGGGCGCCGACTCTCTGCAGCCCGCGCGGATGAGACGGCGCCCGCGTGCGGGGGCAGCGTACACGCGTGGTATCGATGTGTAGATGTGTGTACTTGGGATCTCCGTGTACGTCGTCACATTTGACATTGGCCACTGAAATTACGCGCGCAGCCCGTCTGTAAATCCGCGACGGTCAGAGCGCCGCGACAACGAACCCCCCGCCGGCCAAGTTTCATTCGCGTCCACGGCTACCGTCGGCGGCGAGTGATACCCGCCCGGAAGGATCCGCACGTACCCCGTGGTGTTGATTCAGGAGCTGTGCACCGACCGAGCTCATCCACAACAACAGTAGCCAGAAGGAAAACCGGAACCAAAGATTGCTACCGCGTTCGTGGCGACGGTTGATGGCGCCACTTTCTGGAGAGAGTGCGGTACCCCACCTGCGGTACGGACTGGTGGGCTGGTGGAGGGCAACTTCGTGGTGTGTGGGGTGGGGGGCAGGATGAAGTTGACCACCCCCCCCTCCCCTCCGCTTCACCGCTAAATTGCTCAGCTCCCCCTTCTAAATTATTATCGTCGACAAAAATATCGGTGCAACGTTTTTAACAGCGGGCGGCGGTTTTTCGTCAACGTTTTGCGTTGTGACAAATGGCCATGAACCATTAACAGGAACAAGTTGAGCGCCGAGGTTCGTTCAGAGTTTGTTGAACATTGACTGCCCCCCCCACCACCGATCCCCCGTTCACACAAGGTCAGGCTGCAGGGTTCGTGGAGGCTTTGGCGTTAATGCGGTCGTCCGCTCCACCTTGTGAACGAGACCAAACAACAACAAAACACACGCGGAAGCATTACTGCGCGGCAGGGATACATTTCAGTGGCCAATTTTGAAGTGAGTGCGGGACGCTTGTGACAAAAAACATACACAGTATATATCTCTATCTTAATATTTCGGAAGCGACCAGGATCTCTGGGTAGGCTTCATCTCCGGTGGTTCTCTTCCCCCGCGGGCGGTTTGCGTTTGCGCAACAACAACAAAAAACGAACGAGCGGCGCAACTCGAGCGGGCGCCTCCGCCGACGGCTGACGCCGGACTCAACTCGGCGCCGCGGCGGCCACAGCCGCACTCGAGCGCGGTTCCCGTCGGCCGACCCGTGCGGCGTCCGCGACTGTCACCGAATAAAGACGCTGCCGCGCCAGCAGCAAGGCCTTGACGGGAGCGTTCAGCGTCGATTTTCACAGCGGTCGCCAAGGGGGCCGAGGGACGCCGCGCACTCGCCACATCGCTCGTCGTGCGCGGGGCTCGCGGGGTCCACGCAGACAAACGTCCCTCCGGGGTCCGTCAAACAAGTGCCGCTCTGTTGGGGGGGAAGTCAACATTTCGTTGTCCCTGTGGAAAGGCTCGACCCCCGTCAGAGGAATGTGGAATTTCCACCACTGGCTCGGGGCCATAAACAGGAGTTGGGCCACCCACCGACTCGACGCTCAGTTTGAGCAGGAAGGATTTGTTTTGAGTTACGGCCCGAGGGTTGGAGCAAGGCCTGGGGACCACAGGGACCCTAAGGGTGGGGGCAGGGGTGGGGGGCGGCAGGGGTCGCGGAGCAGGGATTAGGATCTGGGGGCTCGAGGGGGGCAGGTGAGGGCAATTGATGACTTTTTCTGAACCAACAAAACTATTTGTTTCCTCCTTGTGCTTTCCATTGTGGAGCCGAGCCGAGCGCCAAGGTAAGGAAGTCCGACGTTTTGTGTCAGCGGGCCGCATCCCAGGGCCCCCTCTCGGTATCGGCATGGCCGCGGCGGTTCGCTCTCATTCTGCTCCGTTTTGCCTGCCGTCGCCGTGCCGACTCTGCACCACGTCCACTGGGTTAACCCCGTCGCTATGCGACTCTGAGCCACATCCACTGGGTTAACCCCGTTGCTGTGCGGACTCTGCACCACGTCCACTAGGTTAACCCCGTTGCTGTGCGACTACACCACGTCCACTGGGTTAACCCCGTCGCCGTGCGGACTCTGCACCACGTCCACTGGGTTAACCGGCACGCTCCTGACATCGTCGCGCCACTTGACCTCTGGTTGCAGGGACATCCAAATGCAATAAATGTATTCGCATGCAACCCAATTGAGATTCAGTTGCGAGCGACCGAGCTGAGATTCAGTTGTGTGCAACTCAAGTTGGGATTCGGTTGCATGCAATCAACTTGCGCAACTGATCGGCTTGGTGTGGACCCGGCTTACGAGTCCCTTGTCCCTATCATCATCATCATCGTTGTCTTTGTCGTCATCTGTGAATCGTCGTCACATTTCATCTTGTCCCGTCCGCCTGCGGGCAGCACGCCGCTCGCTCGTAACCGTTCCCCGTGCAGCCTTCCCTGCTCGCCCCACGGTTCCGTTCCATTTTCTTGTCGCAGCGATGGCAATCATTCACCGGCCCGCTCGTCGTCATCGCCTTGTGCTTAAAAGGCAATGACGCAATGCCACGTGGGAACTTTCTTTATTGGCTGAGCGCATCTTTAACAAACAGAGGACGCGCGGCGCTTGGGCAATTGTCGATAGCTCTGCTCGTCGCTGCCTGGCTGCTGCTGCTGCCTTCGACAGCTCGTGCCTGTGGTTTGTCGGCGATTGTGAGAAGCAATATGCACGAACGATGATGACGCGCTTAAACATCGCTGCTCTTACTATGATCGTGACCCCGTGTGTCCGTGTGTCTCCTCCTCCTCCGCAGTCGATCAGAGCCTCTTTGAGAACGCCAGTTTCTCCGCGTCCCCGATGCCCAAGGGTAGGCACGTCACGGTTAGCACCCCTGTCGTCGGGGTGTCGGCGGCGGCCGGGGTGGGGCCGGGGGTGGCGGCACCGGGGCCCCCCCCCCGTTCCCCGGGAGGCCGAGCGGGGCCCCCCCACCCCGGGGGGCGGGGGGCGCGCCACCTGGACGGCGCTGGGAGCCGCCGAGCGTTGGCCGAGCGACGCGTGGGACGCGGCGGCGGAGCAAGCGGGACGTGGGGGCGGCGCGTGGAGCACCGCCCCCGCGGCGGCGGCGATGGCGGCGGCTCCTCACCTGGCGCGCAGGTGAGCGATCGCACACACGCAGCAGGCGTGTGTGTGTAAGCGTGTGTGCGTGCGCGTGTGCGCGTGTGTGCGTGTGTGCGCCTCAAATGAGTACCTAGTGCAGTGTCAACATCGCCACTGGGGAGGCAAAGGCGGCCGGGCGTGGTGCTGACCACCGACCCCCTCGTGTGCCATGCCGGCCTTCATGTGCTCACTAACAGCACTTACCCCAACAGTTTGTTAAGGCTAAAAAAGACAAAGATTTCTGTATGTATATATATACAACAACAACCGCCATTCACCACTAATTGGCGGTGACGCAACCACAGCGCTTGTGCCAGGCTAGGTGCACTTTAAGGCCACGTCAAGCGTCGAATGCCCGCTGGCAGGTCACGGGACAGAACCAACCAGGTGCCATGGATTGACCGGCCAGCAACCGGCGTCCCAATCCACCCTCCTCCATCAGCGTTGTTCACCGATCCAACTCGAAAATCATCCCTGGAAAAATCTCTGCGGTCGATCCTACCCACAAGCCGAGCCACTGGTCCACCCCGCAGGCTGACGCACACGAGTGTTTATCTGTGCAGTGCCAGCACGTCTGCACATGCACGTGTGTGTGTGCACGCGCGCAAGTGCTTGGACTTTTCGTGTACGAATGTACGTGCGTGTACTTTGTGTGCACACGTATGCATGTGGGTGTACATGGAATGTGTGGTGTGTACGTGGGTGTATGTGGAGCGTGCGTGTGCCGTGTGTGTGATGTGGGTGCGAGTGTCACGCCCTGCCTACGGCCCCGCCCTTTGACCCCTGCCAGGGCCGCCCCCGACACCTTCCCCCGGTTGGAGCCGCCGCCGCCGTCCGCCGCTCGCAAGCGCGTCCCTCGCGCCCTCAAGACGACGCACGACATGATGGTGCCGCCCAGCGCCACCAGCAACACCAGCAACAGCTCCGCAACGGAGCTCCACCACCACGACCACCACACCGCCACCACCACCAACAACAACACCGACGACGGAGACGACAACAACAACAACATCGACGACCACCACCACGACCATGACGACGATGAAGACCCCTTCTCCTGCTCGGCCGAGATGCGCCTGCTGTTCCTCCAGGAGGAGCCGACGCAGCGCTCCTTCGGGAATTCCTTCTGGGATTACTCGGGCAGTCCGGACCGCGACTCGGCGGGGTCGGGCGAGCCGGCGCTCGCGAACGGCGCGGGCCGGGGGGAGCACGCCGGGGATGAGACGGCGCAGTCCAAGCAGCAGCAGCAGCAGCAGAGCGCCGACAAGGAGTTGATTCCGAAGTCGATCCGGAAGGAGCTGGACGCGCTCGGCGTTCCGGAGTCGGAGTCCCGGATTTCCGGGCGGGATCCGCTCGAGGAAGGGTCGGAGGATTCCGGCATCGTCCGGCAGAGAGACTCCGGCACCTCGGAGGGCGAGCGCGCCGAGGCCCTCGGCCTCGACTGAGCGCGAGCAGCAAAATTAAAATCGATAATTAACTAGGTAAGTGTAACCATCGACATCCGGAGCAGACGGCTGCTGAGTTCACGACGGGAGCCGGACGTCGACGCTGACGAATCGGTGACCTTTCCCTGCCCTGCCCTGGGAGCACCGTTGTGAACATCTTGACGGTCATTAATTTGTGGCATCATCATCACCGTTGTTGCTATTTTTTTTTATTTAAAGTTAAGTTTTTTACAACGTTCATCTCATCCGATAGATTCTGTCTCATGCCGCGAGTATTGTTGGGTTGTTTTTTTAGCTCACCGATGTCATCGAAGTCCCAGTTCCTTAGCAACAACTCTCAAAAAGCGACCGCTTGCGCCCGCTAGCGATCATGGTGACCTTTAACCCCGCGCCCTCCGCCATCATTTCTGACGCCGCAATCATTTCCCAGATGATGCAAGTCACTGTTTTTATTTCTCTCTCGATCTTGCCTTCGCGTTTGCATTTGCGCGAGCAAGCTGCTGTCAAAGTTGTACTAATGTTTTCTGCTTTATACGCAATGTATGGCTATTGTTTTGATACTCGCCCTTGCCAATAAGAATGTGGAATTTCCATGTCTGGCTCCGGGCCACAAAACGGGCGAGATGAGCACTGCCTGGTACCCAAAAAACACTTTTGGGACGGATTCCCACCGTGTTGCCGAATGTTCCAATCGGAACTTCGGCAAAATTGTCCCGATGTGTCAATCACCAACAACGGGGAAAACAAATCCAGAAAAGCGATCGGCTGTCTTCGTGGCAGAATGTCACTTTGACCCCCCTTTAGACTCATTCACCGGAAACTTTTGAATTGTAGGCGAGCGAGGCCTTGTGAGAGGCCTCGCCGGACCTCGACTCTGAATGTACGCGACTCCGCGTCGACGCGCAGCGACGGCGGCGGTGGCTATGAATTAGGAGGAGGAGGGAATGTTTACGCAAGTGACGGAAGGCACGGGAAGGTCGCGGGAAGATTTGAGAGATTGTAGAGCAATGTTACTGTTGAGCCAAGACGAGGAGGAGGAGGCGGAGCAGCAGGAGGAGGACGTGTGCGTCTCTGGTTTGGTTCAAGGAGGATCCAGTATGGGCGTAAAATCAAAGATTAAAGCACAACCGGGAGGTGACCTGGTGGTTCCTGGCTTGTCAGAGAAGCCGGGCCCACCCCTTTGAGATCATCATCATCATTACGGGTTCGGATCTGGATTTCAGCCACGACTCGTTGAACGAAAGCCTCATCGAGTTGAGCAGTGGACTTGGCCCTGGTGACCAGTGACCACGAAATAAACGGGACACAGAATCCTCACGCAGAGCGTAGCACCGCTCGGCGCAGCCAACGTCTCCTACTTACATAGAAACGGATTTGCCTTCGGGGGCAGTGGGCATTGTGAAGGGCAGCAGTAGAGGGGTTGGGGGGAGGGCAGCAAAGGATCACGGTGGGCAGCAACAGATAGGCGGTGGTGGGGGTCGTCGGCATTGTGAAGAGCAGCATTAGTGGGGTTGTGGAGGTGGGCAGCCGGGGCCACGGCGTGTCATCATATCAGGTGACTCCCCCCATACCTGCATAGCACTCACCTGTACAGGCAACACAGGTAACCCACCTGAACTGGCAACACTCCTCTGCACATCACATCCAGTGTGTGTGTGTTAATGAATTTCAAAAGGGGGGGGACGAGAGTCGGAATGTAAGTTAAAATGTTATGCAATTTTGTAATTATCTCTCTATTATTATTTTTAATTAAATGTACTTTTAACAGCAAAACACTAATAATTGTACCAGTAATAATCAAACTCGCCGGAAACGTGTCGCGATGCCCGATCCATTGTAATTGATCACCAATGTTGATCACCATCGTTTATCAGCATCGGTATTATTGATCGTCATTGTTCTTGATCACCATTACTGATCAGCATCGATATTATTGATCGGCATTATTCATCATTATTGTACCTGCACAACGCGACAATAAAATCGCGCTAGAGCCTCTCTCTGCACGTGACTTTATGTGCTTCAGTGTCCGTGCGCGTTGAGAGGACGGCCTCTGCAAGAATGCGTCGCGACGCGCGAGTTCGTGTCAATGAGTCGCCTACGCCCACACGAGGAGTCCAACGTGGAGTTGGTTACACAGGTTCGGAAGCTAAGCAGGTTTGAGCCTGGATAATTATTGGATGGGCGACCACCACGCTCAACACCTGACCTCTACCCCACCCCGTCCCGCGATGCGTCGCGGGTGGTACAGAGTTGCATTGGCAGCTGCCACCCGCCACTCGGAGCCACGAAGCACGTGGCCCACAATTGCACGAATATGTTTCGTTGTTGGATTGATCAACACGTGGGCGGCACCGCCTTCAACGTTCAGCCACCGCAAGAACAACGACCAATCAACGTCTCTCTCTCACACGCTCGAAAAAAACACACGTGATCATCGTGTCACGAACTCTTCTCGTGCGTGATGACGCCCGAAGCGATCATGGGACGCGACAATTTTATTGGGACGCCAGTTCGATTCCAGCTCCCGGCACGGCATTTGAAACCACGAGAAGGGGGGGTGTTACAGCAAGTTTCTAAACTCTCCCCGGCTCGTCCCACGCCTCTGTCCACCCAGCAGTGTGAATGGGTT
Source organism: Entosphenus tridentatus (assembly GCA_014621495.2). Classification (NCBI taxonomy): domain Eukaryota; kingdom Metazoa; phylum Chordata; class Hyperoartia; order Petromyzontiformes; family Petromyzontidae; genus Entosphenus; species Entosphenus tridentatus. The sequence continues at coordinate 1,126,986 of CM025617.2, read as the reverse complement.
CCCCGGCTGCTCGATCGACAAGTCGCGAGGATCGTCAGCTTAACACGTGGGAGGCTTTCGCGGCCTATATCATCCATAATACAGGTTATTTTTGGGTTAGATCGCGTAAATATATAAATGTGTCGTTTAAACCCGCCACCACCCGACACAGCCAATTAGTCAAGTTTGTCACGTAAACAGAACGTGCCAATTCGTTACTTGTGCAGCAACACCGGAGTGTTGGGGAGCCAAGCCACGCCATTTACAATCTGAGTACGACGTTTCGCCAGTAATTACAACCAGCTTCATCAGGCGACAGTCAGATTTGTGCAGAAGTCCTCCTCCTGTTTCCTTCCTTACTACTTGCCAAGTCCCCTCGCAAAAGAGGGTTTCAACCTCAAGGGTCCATTACCTGGTGAAGTAAATCAAATATGTGATGACGTCGCTTACACGATCTAACCAAAAAAAGCACCTGCATTACGGACCTCTCTCAAGAGCTCCATCAAGCGGAGGGCCTTCCAACAGCAGTGGCCGCGAGACATTGCAAAGCCGGAGCGCCTTACGACTTCACACACGACCGGCGGTTCAACGGAGCAGGTGCGAGGATGGCGGTCAAAGCGAATGGCAGTCACAATCGCTGCCAGCGTCAGATTGTGCAGCAATAGCGCGCGTGAAGTCACGCACTCATCATCATCATCAGGGATTCACTTCGGCCGGGAAATACGTGGGCACGCAGCATGCCACATCCAGTACACCTCGTCGCTATGAGGTCGTCTTGCGAATAGTCGCCTTCCACTTCATGAGCACGGTTGGCTACGTACGGCGAAAAAAATTCAGCATACATACAGTCTACCATAGAGCCGGGAGAAAATATTCAGCGATAAATTAAGCCCATTAAAAAAAATGAAAATAACCATCATCATCATCATCAGGATTATGATCCTAACCGAGCATGACTCACGAATTGGTGGATAGACTGACACTCGCCGTGGGAATGTGGAATTCCCCACCACTGGCCAAGAGCCCAACGAGCCATCGTCCTTCACTCGCTCTACCTGGGCCCCCTCAATACCCATCGACCCCTCAACCCTACACAGAATCCCCTTGTACCCCCTAGGACCCCCTTACACCTTCCTGACAAATCGGCTGGTCCCCTTTCGCCAGTCGCGGGACCCCGCCCTGGAGTAGGACCCCCTCGGGGGCGCGTGGAGGGTGAAGGAACCCGAGGGGGGGGCGGTGGGGGTCACGGACCCCACGGCGTTACCCCCCGCAGGGTTCAGCCGCGCGTATCGCCTGTCAAAGTAGCTGTGGGGGGCGAGGGGGGGGCAGAGGGATGCGGGATGGGAGAGGGAGGGGTCAAGAACAGAAATCACCGATTGCGGTGTGTGTCCATGTGTAGGTGGGATCGTGATGGTCGAGGAGATGGATGTTATCAGATGGTCATGGTGGTGATGGTGATGATGGTGGTGATGTGTGTATGTTAAACTTCTTTCGGACCGTACGCAGCCAACCGCGCTCAACAGAGGAGCGGGTTCGGCGATGATGATGATGATGATGGTGTTGGTGGTGGCTGTGGTGGCTGCTGTGATGATGATGATGATGGTAAAGATGACGGAATAGTGTATGGCTTTAATGGTGGTGATACTCGTGTTGTTCGTAGTGTTGGCATGGTGATGACGATTATATTTTATGATACAGATGTTGTGCAGAATATAATTTAATTACCAGTGCTGGTAGCGGCAGGAGTGATGGTCATGATGATGATGATAGTAGTAGTAATATCTGTGATGATGTTGATGTGGATGATGATGAAGATGATGGAGGTAGTTTCTGTGGTGATGTTGGTGATGAAGCTGACCGTAGTAGTAGTATTATCTGTGATGTTGATGGTGAGAATGATGACGGTCGTAGTTTACGTGATGTTGATGATGATGACGATGTTCATGGGGTACACGCACTCTTCAGACCAGATGGGCCGCACGGGCTTGCACGCGGGTTTGCTGGCGAGGACCCTGCGCGCCACGAGGCCCGACACGAGCTCGTGAGCGAGTAGCGCGTAGAGGAGCGCGATGAGAACCGCCGCCTCCATGGTGCTCGCCGATCCCACCTCCCCTCGCCCGCCCTTCTCCATCTCCTCTTCCCCCTCCTCCGTCCTCCTTCCTCTCCCTCCCGTGCAGGCCTCTCTGCGTCGGCCTCAATCAATGGCCATGGGCAGCTACAGTATAATAACATTGAGCACACGCACACACACCGCACACGCACCGCACACACACACGAACACACACCGCACACACACACCGCACACACACCGCACACGCACCGCACACGCACCGCACACACACCGCACACACACACGCACACACACCGCACACACGCACGCACACACACCGCACACACGCACGCACACACACCGCACACACGCACGCACACACACCGCACACACACCGCACACACGCACGCACACACACCGCGGTCGTAGCAATAAGAATAGGACACCAACATTGCCCTGGATGATCCTCACGCCCCGTCTTGACGGAAGGGCCGAGGCGACGCGCCGACTCGCGCGAATGGCCGCATTGTTGGTGATTGTCGACCACGACCACAATATTTATTTACACTGCGGGAGGAATCCGATGAGCACACGAGAGACGGCGGACAACATGCAAACGAAACTGGGAACGGAGAGACGCGCTCACCGGTGCGAGGTGGCGAGACGGAGGTTTAATATCCTCGAGACCCACGCAAGGCGATTGTTAAATACTTCTTATTGTGTGAAATGGGCTCCCTCACGTCGATATCCGGTAAAACGCAGATATTTTATGTTTAAAGAAGAAAAAATATACATAAAATAATAATACGTAACGGACTAAGAAATTCAGTCTTGGCAAATTTTGAATTTGAAACGAGCGTTGTACGACGATTGTGTTCGCGATGAACGCTGGCGATGGGAGGTTTGGGAGAGAGAGAGAGAGAGAGGCGTGTTCAGCACCACGGCCAGCGCCGCCTCGCTCACTCGTCACGCGCACTCGCGGAGGGAGGGACGGGGGAGGGATGGGAGAGGGAGGGGAGGAGATGGAGGGGAGGAGAGGCAGGGGAGGAGAGGGAGAGATGGGAGGTTTGGGGAGAATGAGAGATGGGAGGGCTGGCAGAGGTCGCAAACAGGTTTTGATTCCTTACCCGTACCCGGCCGCACCAGGGTCGCAAATGGGTACCCGTACCCGGCCGGGTACGGGTACCCGTTCCCTACCCGTACCCGTACCCTACCCGAAATGAGTGACAAACAGTTACTCACCAGTGACTCACGGCGTACCCGTACCCGGCCGCACCAGGGTCGCAAATGGCTACCCGTACCCGTACCCGGCCGGGTACGGGTAGCCGGGTATCGGGTAGGGTACGGGTATCGGGTACCCGGTTGCGATCTCTGAGGACTGGGGAGAGGGAGAGAGGGAGGTTGGGGAGAAGGAAGGACGGAGAGACGTGGATAAGAGAGGGAGTCTGGGGGGAGGGAGGGAAGGGAGGGAGGAGATTGAAGGGTGGTAACGTTATTGTCGGGGCGGTGTAGGTATGGTGACTCGGATGGTGTTGCTGATGGGGTGATGATAGTGATGGTGGTCATAAGGTGTTGATGATGCTCGAAGTCAGAAGTGATGATGGGATTCCGATCATCGCGGGTTGGGAGTCAGTGACGAAAGGGAGGAAGGAGACGGAGAAAGAAACGGAATGAATGAGAGGGAGACGAGTGGGTGGGGTTGTTTTGTGTTGGAAGGAACCGGAGCGTCCGGAGAAACCCCACACACGCATACGAGGGGACATCACTCAAACGCCGCTGGACAAACACAGCGACAGTAAACAATTTGCTGAACAGTCATTTGTTTATAAAAAACATTCTCACAGCCTGCCAACCAGGCGTGTAACAACCGCTCGCACACAGATACAAAGACAAAGATCCCCCGTATAGCCTGTAACAGACTGTAGGGGCAAGTGCTGTTAGCGAGTAGCAGCACCTATGAAGGCCCGAACGGCACACGAGGGGGTGGGTGGCCAGCACCACGCCCGACCGCCTTTGCCTCCCGAGTGGCGATGTTAACACACCACACCAGGTACTAATTTGAGGCTGAGTCGACCTAGGGGAGGCCCAGGACCGGTTCAGATAATCGTCACTGGTGTTGGCCGTGAGCGGTAAACGAACCCGCGTCGCCGGGTTAATAGCGCAGTGCGCTAACCGCTACACCACCGCTCCCCTATCAGAAAACAACAACAACCGCCATTCGCCACTAAGTGGCGGTGACGTCACCACGACGCTTGTGCCAGGCTATGTGCACCTTGAGGCCACGTGAAGTGTCGAACGCCCGCTGGCAGGAGGTCACGGGGCAGACCCAGATGCCACAGGTCGACTGACTGAGACGACTGGCTGATGCACCACCTGTGCCAACTTGCTGTGCTTTAGCCACCCGGCGCTCCGCTCGTTATTGTGAGCGTCGCTCCTCCGCCCTCCGTTGTTGTTGGAGGGCGACTGCCTCCAACTGCCCAGTGGCGTCCTTCACGAGCCTCCTCCACAGAGGCCGATCTTGACACCGCTGGTACCAGTCATCGGCAAGTTCACTCAGCTCCACATCCTCCTGTACCACATCACTCCATCTCTTCTCTAGCCCGTGCCGCGCCCGTTTAGCCCCCTCTATCCGGCCGAACAAAAGCTGTTTAGGCATGCGGTGGTGGGGCATGTGGGCTACATGACCCAGCCAACGCAGCCTTGCCTGCCGGAGGATCTCACCGATGGGACTTTGTCCACATCTTTCAAGGATTTGTGAACTCCTCACACAATCCAGCCTGGTTAAACCCCGGATGGATCATAGGCAGGC
>CM025617.2:1101400-1114474 GCA_014621495.2 Entosphenus tridentatus | reverse complement strand
TCCAGCAGTAGCTCCAGCACTAGCTCCAGCAGTAGCTCCAGCACTAGTTCCAGCAGTAGCTCCAGCGGTAACCCCAGCGATAGCTCCAGCGGTAGCTCCAGCACTAGCTCCAGCGGTAACTCCAGTGGTAGCCCCAGCGGTAGCCGTAGTCCTGTGCGTAGCGGTGGCCCTCAACTCCCCAACAGCAGCAGCAGCAGCAGTCCGAGCCCTCCGCTCGACGTCGCCGACTCCGCGTGTCGCTGCGTGTCCTCGACAGCGCCACACGACCGCGCCCGGCTGCTGCGGGCGGCACAGGGCGAGGCGCTAGCGCAGCTGCGTGGCTACTGGGTGCCGCGGCTGCTCCGCCACGAGCGGTGGCGACGCGAGTGGCGCACGAGCCTCGCTCCTGGCTCGGTCGACGGCGACGGCGACGGTGGCGATGACGCGGTGACCCCTGGAAGCCGGGGTCACGACGACCGCGGGTCGTCCTCGACGGCAGCTGATCGGCCTCCGTCGTGCATTCACCACCACGACCGCCACCACGGCCACCACGGCCACCACTACCATCACCAAAGCTGCAAGGACGTCGGCAACTACCGTGCCTACGACTACCACCGCCCAAACTCAGCGAAGGGACTGCGTGACGGCGCGCGCTCACCTGCGCGCGACGGTGGTTGTCGCTTTTCCTGGGGCGAGGCGAGGAGGGTGTCTGACGCAGCAAGGGAGTCCAAGCGGCACGAATCGAACCCCTGGAGGTCGGGAGGACCTCGGCGATGGCCGAACCCCTCTCCAGCGGCCAGAGGGATAGGACGGAAGATCCTACGTCCTGAGATGGGGGGCCAGCCCCCCGAAACGGAAGCCCTGCGATCTGCCCTGGCCTGCGACCACTTTGCAGGGGGTCCCCTCTTGGCGTTCCTGGAGGCGCGGGGCCACGGAGAGCCCCCGCGGCTTCTCTTCTGGCAGGAGGCGGAGGGGTTCGCGCGCCTTGCTACGCGTGTACGTGCCACGCGCGCCTTGCCACGCGCGTACGTGCCATGCGCGTACGTTCCACGCGTGTACGTGCCACGCGCGCCTTGCCACGCGCGCCTTGCCACGCGCGTACGTGCCACGCGCGTACGTGCCACGTGCGCCTTGCCACGCGCGTACGTGCCCCGCCGTCGTGTCCCGCAGTCGCGTCTCTCTGTGCTGTCTGTGTAAAGATAAATAACGCGTTCAGAAATGCGGCATTGCCCGCTGTTGGTAGCGTATTAACAATCCACGCCTCCGACGGGCATGGTTTGCTACGTACGGTGCAAAAGAGGGCTCCAAATACGGTACCTACAACTATAGCCAAGTGTATTTGCGCAGTATTTGTTTGGTATCAGAATCGGAATCTTGATTTAGACTGGAGGAATCCGATGAGCGACAAAGCTCTGACAGCTGTCCAGGAGTTTGTCCTGCCTGGTTACTAAAGGCGGATCACAGTGCCAACCCAGGACCTCGCCTACCAAATTAACGTCAGCAATTCAATAAGTCACACAGTCCGATAACAGAAAATAAAAACAACAGGCCCACGTTTTGGACGATGGCCCTTCCTTGACCTTTTTTTAGATCAAATGAGGGTCATAGCGGTTATTGCGGTTGTCCTACGAATTGACTCGTACCTGCCGTGGGGACGTGGAATTCCCACCACTCTCTCTGACCGAATAACAGGTGACGAGTGCCTGCCCACAAGCATTTCGACGTATTTTCCCTCTCTCTCGCTCTCTTATCTCGGATGGCATTTGAAAAGCAGGCGACAGCCGTGATCGCCGTGTGTCTAGTCTGGCCATCCATTCGATGGCACCGGGAGTTACTTGACACGCAGCGTCCATACCTCCCGCGTGATCGTGCACTGGGCAGTGGTCAGTTGTCGTGACGAGCACACCGCACTCTGACCTGCTCTGAGCTCGCGTCGCCGTTCATCCGACCCGCAGGATCCTGGCAGCGACCCCTCCCTTCACGAGCTGCTCTCGCAGGCCGCCGAGCGTGTCTGGAGGTCGGGGCTCGCGTGCGGGGTCACCCTGACCCGGGGTCAGGTCGGGGTCGCGTCACCGCCGCCGCCACCCGCCGCTCCGCCCCACACGCTTGGTCCGGCCCTGGCGGGAGAGGCGTCCGTCGTGTCTCCACCCCGACGTCTCCTCTCCTCGCTGCTCGGAGCGACGCTGGGGGCGGCCGTGTCGCTCCGACTCGCAGACGCACAGAGACGCGTGGGTCAGGTGACCATGGGGGTTGGGTGGTAGGCGGATGTGAGGTCAACTGTAGTTGCAATCGCAGCAGCGGCATTGTCGGCTGAAATTACAATCACGTCACTCTTGCAATTCAGTATCAATTACAGCGTCACGATTGTAATTGGCACCCCGGTGTATGTATGGATGGATGTTGAACTTTGTTCGCACCGTACGTAGCCAACCGTGCTAATCGGAGGTGCTGTGGAAGGACAACAAACTAAACACAAAATGCAGTTCTAAAGAAATTAGTTTTCAATCTAGATGATTTGAAAGTGCATAGCTCCAGTGGCTTCCTAATATCCGAAGAGCATTCCAGACGGCCGCAGAAGTGCACCTGGAAGCGTGCGATGCGGCGACCGTCTTTGTTCGACGGCTAGACAACAGCCGCTGCGAGGATGACCACAGTTTGCGTGATGGTTTATACTCTTTGACGACATCAGCAACATATTGTGGTTCATTTGCGGCAAGCACTTTGTGTGTCATGAAGGCATGTAGTAAGGGAGGAGGTGGCCAGGTGACTCAGGGGTCAGAGTGCTGAGCTGCCACCACTGGGCCCATGGGTTAGACTCCAGGTCTCAGCCACCCGTAAGTAACCCAGGCTCTTTCTAGGCCACCGAGCTTGATGGCAGCTCATCTCCTGGCGTTTTCGGTGCCTGCGATGACGTGTCTATTTGAACGTTTTCAGGAGCTGGGGCCGGCGTTGGCCGAATTTGTGGACCGAGACATCACGCTGTTTGTGAAGACAGCGGTGAGATGAGCATTGCTTCACCGGACAGCTACCTCATCACAAAGTGGATGATACCTGGGAGAAGCCCAGATACAGGTGGCCACCCGACTTATGCGGCTTGCTCCGTGCTGCTTTGTTCCTCAGGCAAAGGTCAAGTGTGACCCCTGTACCCCACGAGAGGTCACGGAGGCGGCTGACCCCAGCGTGGAGGACGAGTGGCGACGGCGTGCGTCGGAGGCCGAGGGCCTCGCCTGGACCTTCTCGGGCCCGGTGAGCGAGGAGCCCGACGCAGGCAGCTGGGAGGGAGACCCCTGGCACCGGACGGGGAGAGCGGAGGGGGCGGCTGAACTCCTCCCAAGAGAAGGGAATGACGGTAAAGGGTCACCACCATCAGGGGAGTCATTCCGCTTAATTCAATTATTTTTTTTAAAGCCACTCTTTTCCCATTTTCTGTCTCATATTCCCGAATGTACAGACGGACACACGCAGCAAGGATTCCCGACACGTGCGCGCGTTTGTCCTCGGAGTTATTTAATTGGCGGCAATGACGATGGCGGGCGCTCTAAGCGGCACAACGAGACGACGTCACACGGCGCACGGCGCACGTGGCGCGTTATGACGTCGCGCGATGACGTCATCGCTCTAGCCGGCTGAGAGATCATTTGTGGGGCACTGGCTGGTTTTCATTGCCACGTTTTGGAGTAACCACTTCATCAATTTGGCCACTTTTCTCCATTATCAGTCTTCAATAGGAACACAACTCGATACTAAAATGTTGCTTAAAATACTGGATTGTGTTGACGAGCGTTATCGTATCCGCCCAGGCCCCCGCCCCTTGCAGGCCAGAGTGAATGCATTGATGCTTTCAACCTTAGATTGCAAAATGTCAAAAAGACGAATACAACCCATTTCGTACTCTGCAGACGACAGTGCGTCACGCTGTGTCACGGAACTAATTCTGAAATCGGTTCAAAACAGACCTCTTTATTCACACTCGAGGCACACCATTTAATAATAATAATGTTATCAACGTTTAACACACCACCAATGCACAGTATTTGCTCACTCAGAGGCACGAGGAGGAACTACAGACAAGCGGGAAGGCGGCTACACGATAAGCCGGCACCAACAATCGTCCAAGCTCTGTGATCCTCTATATATTAAGTTGTCATCAGCCAAATATAATGCCCCTGCAAAGAAAATGAGTCATACATTAATTGGACAAAATCGGACTAATTAGTTTTAATGCTCAGAACTGAATTACGTGAAAGGTCAGCATGGCCCCCATAACGTGTGGCGATGTGGACTCCATTAGGAGGTTCTTTGTCCGGGATGAGAAACCCACCGCTGCAGTTACCCCCTTTTCCCTCCGTGGCGAGCGCAGGGGGATGGGCGTGGTCTTTCGAGGAGACTGTGAGGAGGTGTCCAAGCCTCGCCGTGCGCATGCTCAGCGACAACTTCCAGCTGTACTACAGCAAGTGGAGCGCCACAGAGGGTACAGCGAGACGCGTCCGAGACGCGCAGAACACTCCAGCGGGACGTCCCTTACCTCGCGTGGTATACAGGAGGTCGTGGGTTCGATCCCGACACTGACATCCTGCTGTATATTTGGAGTTTGCGTGTTTTCTATTACCGTGGTCGCGTGGATTTTTCTCCGGGTGCTCCGGTATTTCCCTCCACGTTTAGAAACATGCGCTTAGAGTGTTTGGCTGCTACACATTTCCACACGATAAGCCACTTCGTTGAGCTATCATTTGTTGTAGGGTCGCTTCTGAAAAAAATCTATATAGCTCCGTGGGCCTTAAATAAGTGCTTCAAATTGTTTAGTTTAAAACTACAAGGGCTGTGTTAAGAGATCTGAGCTCCTCGCACAATCCAAAGATAAAGACACCCGGTGTAGGCTGTTGTGGCAAGTGCTCTTAGCAATAACTTATAAAGGCGGACAAAGTGTGCAAGGTGGTGTGGATGGCACCACGCCCAGCCACCTTTATCCACCACGTGCTGATGCTTAAACATCGCACCAGGTACCCATTTAAGGCTGAGTCGATCGAGAGGAACAATTAATATATTCGCCACTTTTATTGGCCACGAGCGGGAATTTTGCACCGTACGTAGTCAACCGTGCACTAACCGCTGCACTACCGCTCCCCGACAATACTCGTGCGCACGCACGCACTCACGCACAACACGCACGCACGCACTCACGCACAACACGCACGCAGAAGACGCGAGGGGGACCGCTCCAGCATCGCCATCCCCGATGCAGCTGGCCCGGAGGCTGCTGCCGCGCGTGCTGCAGCACAGAGGCCGCCTCCTGCGCAGACCCCTGGTGCCACCTCGGTGAGGCACCCAACCACGCGGCACACTCCTTGCCATGGACACGGTGCACGTGCGACCAACCAACACGGCACTCGTTTCACGCCCAGCATGGTACAGCCGTCGTCACCGATATGTGGGGTACGGAGATCCCGAGGTAGCTCCGCGTTGTCAACTTCCATTGCGGCGCCGTTCTCCACGACACGGAAGGGCCGCGCCGGCTACGCGAGACTTCCCCGGCGGATCCCCTCGTCTCGTGCCGCGACGCCGAATCGCGCCATCGCGGAGCGTGACCGCCGCTCTCGCCCCGCTCCGCACACGCAGGAGCTTGCGCGAGGCCCTGGGCGACGCGGGCCACGAGCCCTTCGTGGCGCTGCTGGCACGAGGCCGCGGCGCCGACGCGGCCGTGGGGTTCTGGCACGAGGCCGAGCGGCTCCGCCTGGCGCGAGGCCTCCACGAGGTGCGCGCCACGACGGCGTTCATCCACGCGCGCTACTTCCACAAGGGACTCGACCCAGGTGAGGCCGGCAGCGCGTGCGTGCACACCTACGTTGAACTTCGTTCGCACCGTACGTAGCCAACTGCGCTAATCGGAGATGCGGTGGGGGGGAAGACAACAAACTGAACGCAAAAAGCAGTTATAAAGAAATTCGTTTTCAATCGAGATTTAACAGTGCATAGCACCCAGTGGCTGTCGAGTGTGCGGGCGGTGGTGACACTGGCCTGGGGCCTGGAGGGAACCAAGGCGCCAGGCCGCATAGAGGGAGGAAATTGTAGCGGGGAGAATTAGACAGCTTGTCGTGTCCGACCACCACCAGCGTCGGACTCGTGATGTGGCCCAGTCCCTAGCCCTGGTGAAGTCCTCTATGTTGCACACTCGAAATGAAGGACGTGGGTAGGTACTCCAAATCGAGGTCAAACACATTTAATGTGGTTAATCTGAGATGCAGCACGCGTGTCACACACAGCAATCTTCACCGAGTCGCCATTCACCACGTGGCTGGTGTCCACATCCGGTTAATCAATAACAATTCTACTACTGATAAACCATCTTTGTCTTTGACAACAACATTTCAACTTCACTATTCGAATATTACTTTAATCCTAAGCTGTATGTCTATCTATACCATCCACTTATATCGGTATCTTACACCCATTATCTGTACTGTATGTGTACAGTACATGTACTGTATGTCACCATTGTACAACTTACTACTTTACATGTGTTCTATTCTCAATAGCATTGCCAGTAGTCATACTCTGGGTGCATGGGCATGGTTTTAGACTAAACAGTATTAGGGTTACAGAATTACAATTACAGTAATTACAGTGCGTCATCCTTTACAATGCACAGTGCTAAACCCCCTCCAATTGAATATATCACAAACAATTGAAAGCCAAGCTTCAAGTCTAGAACAAGTCTAGAACATTTCTATAACGATCAAAAACAACCTTTGGGTCCTTTACGTGTGAGATGCAACAGCACGTGTGTCACACACGGCAATCCTCAACCTAATCGCCATTAACCACGTGACTGGTTTACACGTGCGGTTATTCAATAACCCTGCCAGCCACCTACAGGCCCAACTCAGTCATCACATGCTGCTGTACACACATGCATTGATGCACTGCACAGCACATCAGGACTTTCACAGAACCACACTTTATAATTAAAAGAGTGGTCCATTCCTAATGTACCACATCTATGCTCCACGGCTGAGACCGATAGCTGCTCCATAGGTCTCGGTCACACGGCGGTTGCACGTCGTCGTCGGGATCGTTGGAGTAGCCCCACTTCCGCGCGTTGACCCTTGACCTGGCAACTCCCGTTCAATGCGAATCGGGTGAGTGCGTCGACGGTCCAGTGTAAGCACATTGTGAGTGAAAAGTCGAGTTGCTATGAGGGACTTACTCGATATAAAGTCGGCCAAATCGGTCACAGGGTGGCACAAAATTTGCAACTAAAAAGCCAGCCAAGGTGATGACGTCACAAGGCACGCGCTGCTTGGCGTCATCTTACGTGCGGTGTTGGAACGCAACTTTTAATAAAATACTTCTGAGGCCATAACGCGTGTTTGCAAAGTGATACTGAATCCATGCATAACTGTGCCCACCTCCCGCCCCTCCCTCTTTTTTCCCGACCTCCTCCACCCCTCCCCCACCCCTCCCCCTTTGTGGGGGCCCCTAGCCGCCCTACTGCAGTGCAAGGCCCCCATCGTGTTGGAGATCCAGACGGCGCAGGTCGTGACGCCAGCTATGATCGCCACGGCACAGACCCACGTGTATCGCGTCATGGAGGAGACGTGGTGAGCGCAGAGGACCTGGGGTGTAGGGACCTGGGGTGTAGGGGACCTGGGGTGTAGGGGACCTGGGATGCATGGGACATGGAATCTGAGCAATAATGGGCTTAGAAGGTCAGGGATACCCGAGACGAGTGATACAGGGGATCAAGGAGATTGGGAAGCTGTGATCAGAGGGGTCTGGGAAACACGGGTCTTGGAGCCCAGTGGTACTAGTGACGAGGGTACTGAGGACTTAGCAGGGTGGAGGACCTGGATGATAACGGTCTAGTGGTTCATGGGTAGAAGTGGCCTGGGGAGAAAGAAGATTGTTGAGACCGTAGGTACTGGAAAGGCAATTGGTACCAGGGACTAGAAGTCCTGGAGATTAGAGATCGTCTGTCGTACAGAAGGAGTAACGACGTTGGCTCGTATGTAGATGATAGGTGGATTGTTGCATTGCGAGACCGTGAAAAATAAAGAGGCTTTCATCACTTTAGGCCTTCGCGAAGCAACGGGCTGATCATGACCGATGATGACGATGATGCACTTGTCTGTGGCTATTGCAGGTTCAAGATTTACCTCGACAGTTTCCCTGAAAGGCCATCAACCGCTGCGCAGCCAGGGGCCATCCCCAAAAAGGCATGGAAGAATTGAATAACTCAACACACAACTGCCAGTCTTTTTATTGTGTCCTACCACCATAGTCATAGGTTTATCCAGTACAAGTATCGATCTCATCAAATGGCCCTGGTAAAGTCCTCTATCGTGCATGGCTCAGACCAATAGTTGCTCCATGTTATGGGTTTCACTGCAGTGCCCACATCATTAGAAGCAGATCCACTTCGCACGTTGACTTTTGACCTGCAAGCTCCCCTTTGAAGCGAGTGTGTGGGCATGTGAGCGAGTCGGTGTGCCCTGCCGGTTCCAATTCTACACATCACCACAGTGCTCGTGTCCTCCGTGCCCCTCTGTCCGACCCCCCTCCCTCCCCCCGGCCCTACCCCCACCCCCTCGCCGTGCAGAGCGTTGCCCGCGCTGCCCTGCGCCAGCTGGTGCGGAGCGTGGCGGGCCTCCTGGCGGCGCTGAGGAAGCCCGGCACCCGGCAGGACCTCGCCGCGTTCCTGGGAGCGCAGTTGCGGCGAGAGGAGGCGTTGGAGAGGGTCGCCACGGGTACAGCGAGCTTCCACGCTACACGAGGCCCCGTGTCTAATGCCCATTTTCCACTTGCACATCCGAGCCATGCTGGTGCAGTGCATTAAAAAAAACGTAGAAACCACGATGTATTTATTTATCTTGCTTTTTATCGTGACCTTGACATGACCTGCATACCGTACTTCGCCAACCGTGCTAATCGGAGGTGCGGGGGGAAGAACAACAAACTAAACACAAAGAGCAGTCCTTCTCTATGTGATGTTCAGTTATTCACGTGTGTGGGGCGGGGGGTGGGGGGACAGGAGGCACCACCGCTCGCAGCGCGCTCCCCCGTGCTGGTGGCCGACACCCCCCGCTGGCAGGAGGGGCCCCCCGTGAAACAACCTCTCGAACCGATAGCCGCTCGGCCCCCATCAGCCGGACCTCAACGACGCCAGCATCGGAGCAGCTGCTCACCACGAGGAGAACGGTGAATGACCAGAAGATCGTCGTCAACTTTCTCATGGAAGACTTTGCGTTTTTCCAAGAGGTCGAGAGGTGTGTCCTGCGTGCACCGTGATGTCGTTATCAACATCATCATCGTCATCTTTACCCGCGTGACCTTCAGCATCGTCGTCATCGTCGGTCTTGAGATGTGGTTTCCTTCCCATGTTTGTCTCTCCATATACAAAACATTTATTTTGACAGCGCGTCAGCTTAGCTCTGACTATTTTCCCTCAGTGGGCCTATTCTTCTATTCCCCACCACGTAGGTTCAAGGCCTTGGTGGATAGCAGTGCCGAGGCGGCAGCGGCCGGGATGGGCACGGTCATGGACGAAGCGTGGCTTCGAGAGAAGGCGGCCATCGTTAGCCGCCTCTTCCTCGACTCGGAGGACCTCCCTGCGTGCAGGGTGAGGGGGAATGGGGGGCAGAGGGGGGAGACGCAGTGACAGGACGATTGGTGGACGCGGAGCCGCAGAACCATGAACGGAGGATTTGGAGATCTGCCACGTGGTCGGAACTGTGTAAAAGGCTCGCTCGCTTCATCATCTTCATTGGAGTGATCTTCATTTTAAATTTTAATAACGTGGATTGTTTCATCATCACGATTGTCGTAAATGTCAATGGATGCCCTCTCATGGTAGTATGTCGCCATCTCAATTGTCAGAAATATGAATACTTATTATCCACATCGTGAATATCTTCAGCAGTAACAGTTCCACCAGTAACACACACAATCTCCAACCCTCGCTGAAGGGAAGCACTCCAATTAATGTTAATGATATTGTTCACGTGAGTACAATAACAATATTAAATATTCCTACTTTTCTTAAATAATAATAATCGTTTTATATCCCTGGACAAACATTTGTACCACCCCTCACTAAATGTGGCCCGGCTGCATGTCCACAAAGACAAAGATACCCCGTGTAGCCTTAACATACTGTTGGGGTAAGTGCTGTTAGTGAGCACCTATGAAGGCCAGCACGATAAACGAGGGGATGTGGCCAGCACCATGCCCGACCGCCTTTGTCTCCCCAGTGGCAATGTTTACACACCACACCAGGTACTCATTTGAGGCTGAGTCGACCTAGGAGAGGCCCAGGACCGGTTCAAATAATTGTCAATGGTTTTTGGCCATGAGCAGGAATCGAACTCGGGTCGTTGGGTTCGTAGCGCAGCGCGCTAACCTCTGCACCATCGCTCCCCACACACACACACAGGTGAACGTGTCACAACATCCACGCGAGCAGGTGCTGGAGGCCGTGCGTTTAGGTCACGTGGAGCGTGGCCTCTTCTTCCCAGCTGTAGTGCACCTGCTGCCCAGCCTCATCTACTACTGGAGGAAGTAGGGGGCCCACCGCACAAGTGCCCAGAGTAAACCCCGTGTCTATTGAGGAAATTGTAGAAAATAATTCCGATGGACAGATTTTGTTTTGTATCCACTTAAAACGAGCAATGGGGTGGTGCTCCATTCCATTGGTGGCCGTGAGCTGGTGCTGGAAATTTCACATTCCTGTGGCGGTGGACGGACTTTGTGTCATCTCATGTCAGTCCCATGCCCTGTGGTCGTCAGGGCGTCACTGCTGCTGTCACGTTCCTCCAATTATTCCTTTGCCAGAACTTCAGTTGTTTTTTTCAGCATGGCTCAGTTTGTTCCACAATGTTGGGCAACTCGCCCTTTGGTAACAACACATTTAAGATACAGCCCAGCATATTGCATGCTCATGCGACTGCTGTTAGAAGGGCCTCGCTACAGGGAGCTCGAGAAAGCCCCTGGACAGGGTATTTATGGGGAATCTGAACGTAATTTTGATACCAAGGAAAGCCTTACTGAGTCACAGGACCTTTTCAGGAAGATCCTGCATTGGAATATTTGACCAATTCGAGTGTTAGTGGTGGTCTACTTTGTGTGGGGGGGAAACCGGAGCACCCAGAAATGTCTACGTATACAAGGGGACACTACTCACTAGAGATCCGCGCAGGCGTGCTGTACTGCCACCTTCTGCTCACGTTGCAGACTGGGATGCCAGTCCATATGAACGGAAACCCCGGAATTGTCATTTAAATGAATGGAGTTTCTTTGACAGCCTAAGAATCGTTCAAAGACATTCATTTAAACGGTACATTTTTTATAACTCCTTTTAAATTAATGGGATTGTGGTGGTGATTCCAACAATCGCCAACACATATTATGAGGCAAACAAGGCTGCGCTGGGTAGGATGCGTGCAGGATGCAGGAGTGCCCGGTTATCGAGAAGCCATCGGTATGGTCTCCACGAGTCCAACGACCAAGGGGAAGAGAAGGCCTAAGACCAGATGGCGGGACACTGTCAGGGCAGATCTTGGAGGTCGCAGCTGCAGCAACTGGCAGAGGGCAGAGAGCATTGGCTAAGTGAGGTGGCACCAACGGCTGGCGATTATGACATCTTGAGCTTGATCTTAACAAAAGTGAACGGAGATTTCTTGAAGTGGTAATCGCCCGTTGAAGAATCGTAAATGCGACAGGAATCGCCCAGCGGTCGTCAACTCTTAATCCGTCTCTCCAGGTTCTGCAGCGAGAAGGCCCTGCGCACCTACCTGGGATTGGCCCCCTGGGAGCGAAGAGGACGACCCGAGGGAGGCCACGAGGAGGGGCTGCCTCACCCCGGCCGGTTGGTCATCTGCAGTGCAGGTGAACAGTGCTTCCCGGCTCCACAGTTGTGGCGGTAAACTCTCCGGCTTTACCAGTTGTTGCCATCATCGCACTTGCTTTACTGATTTGGTGAAGGTGATGTAGGTGGTCTCGTTGTAAGGTGGTCTTGTGTGCGTAGTCTAGTGAGGGGTGGTCTCGGAGAGGTGATCTGTTAAAACAGATCACAAGGAACACATTCGCCAATAACCCTGCTTTATAACACGTGAACATAATTTGTACACACAACATTTGTGCGCTATGAAGAAGGGCCATTGCCCGAACATTGCCTTTTATATATTTTTCCTTTTAAAGCCACACACAATGTTATTGATGAATGAGTTGAGTGTTGTGTAATGTGCTTGTGCACCACTGGCAATGATGCAGCAGCATCACCAAATCATTTATCGATCAAAATCAGTGACGTGTAGGTCGTAGGCATGAAACTATTAAGAACCCATGTGATTTGACAAATTGTCACACTTAGGGTTCATGACTGCCCAGTTTTGACAGTTCTGTCTCCTACATTAAGAACAAGTTGCAAAACATTTGTGATATAGTTTATGTGAATTCTATAATGACCTATTCTCACACACAATTCGATGCACGTACCGTAAGCATGATAATATATTTTCATCGACGTGTCATTGCACCGTCTAATATCTGCTCTGTTGGTCCATCGCTAAACAAAGTCCTCTTCTGTGCCCTTAAGATTTCGAGTTTACGACGCTGAGATTCAGCCTCTCCAAAGGAATGCAGCTCCTCCAACCCGTGAAGAGGGGCAAATCGAGAAGGGCACTCTCCCCACAACAGCTGCCTGACCTCCATTTGACACACAAGCCACAAATCTACAGAGGTGCTCAACCATCCATGTGAATTACCCTGGTCGCAAACGCTGGTCCGCATATGCTGGTGACTGACCACTGGCTGTGTTACAGTGGTGAGTCTGGAGCGGCTCACTTGAGGCCTGTGGCTGTGAACGGGGTTGAAGTCTCGTGGCTGAAGCTCCGTGATTTGTTGGGTTAGTGAGCGCCTCACCCTATAAGAGGTGGTCAGATGAGAAAAGTCTCAAGAATAACGTATCCAGATGCTGATTTAAGGAGAGAAACATGTTCAGACAAATGTTATCTTTGAGCAAGACCTCAATCAATAAATATGTCAATAAGTGCTATGTTTTGTTGGCGTGTTGTATTTCAAGCTGTATTAAATTATGCATGA
>CM025617.2:1088868-1101000 GCA_014621495.2 Entosphenus tridentatus | reverse complement strand
GTGAGGGGAGAGGGACCAGGTGAGCGAGGTGGTGAGGGGAGAGGGCCCAGGTGAGGCGAGGGAGTGAGCTTGAGGTGGGGTAGATAAAAAAAAAGTGGAGAAACTAGCTGAGGAGGGGCAGGGTTAAAAGTGACTGTAGGTGAGGGGGGTGAGCATGGTGGGGACAAGGTGGGGGAGGAGGGAGCCGTGGCGTGTGGTGAGGGTGACTGGTGAGGTGGTGGGGGTGATGGAGGACATCAGGTGATAGGCGTGGAAGTGGAAAGAGAGGGGGGGGCATGTGAACGGGGGGAGGGTGAGGGGAGAGGGCAGGTGAGGGGTTGAGTGGGGTGAGAGAGTTAGGGTGGTGAGCAGAGGTGAGAGACCATTTCAATGGGAGAGTGGGAGGAAGAGGGTAGGTGAGAGGGCAGGTAAGGGGAGGGCCGAGGTGAGGGAGGAGGGTGAGTGGGTGGGTTTCAGGGGGTGTGTGTGGAAGGCGGTTGTGCAATGATGACATGGTCGAGTTGCCGTGTTTCAATGTTCCCCGAGTCGAGGACTAAGGCCAGTTTGAGTGGGAGATGGCCGATTCGTGGACTCCAGGCCACGCGGCCCCCACCCCCCGCGGCCCTCGCCACTCAACCGCATCGTTGGTGGCATTTTGCTTGTGTCGGCCAGGAGACCGGGGGCCACGTGGTTCAGAAGCAGGGCTGTCGGTGGCTGCTGGTGACGCACGAGGACCTGCAGCTGGATGACTTGGTGCGTGGGGCTCCACAGACTGACACCTGGCTCGCGATGACGCCGAGGGTTGGCCGGGTTGATTGGAGTCCCATAGACTCACATGGAGACCCATCGTCGTCATTGTTATCATCAGCTGGTTCTTCTCTTGCGAAGGTCGGGGAGGAATATGGGGTCCGTGTAGTTGGCAGGCGCCGCTGGTGGCTGTACAGGCCGATCCTTGACTTGCACATTTCGTGGCAGGCCGTGCATTTGAACTCCTGACCAGTCGGGGCCAGAGTGCGGGGGGGGGGGACGTGTCCGTGGTGGCAGTCTTTCTGCACCTCCGTTTTTCTGTTGAAGCTTTGTGCCTCGTTTGGTCTGCCATTTTAGCCCCTTCTTTGACTGTGGAGCGCCCAGTGGTGTTTGTCCGTAGCCCTGAGCTCCCAGGTTCGGGTGTCGATACCCGCAGCAGTCAGTTTATGTTTGAGCTGGTCCTTGACGCGTCTGCGAGGCCCACTCCTCTCTCGCTCCCATGACACAAGCTCGCTGTGGAGGACTGCTTAGGGCATCCTGTTGTCCTCGCGCGATCCGTGGCCAGACCAGCGTAGCTGACGAAGCAGCAGGATGGATTCAATGCTGGGTGTCTTTTGCTCTCTCCAGGACTATGTTGTTCGTGACATAGTCCTGCCATCTGATGTTCATGAAGGAACGCAGGCAGCGCTGGTGGAAACGCTCCAGCAGCCTAAGCTGTTTCCTGTCCAGGACCCAGGATTCTGAGCCATATAAAAACAACACGGGAAAATTGAGTGGTTACTCCAATTTCCCTGTATACTTGTATCATGTGGAGACCCGAAGACTATCACAGAGACCAATAGACTCACATCGAGATCCATTTGCTCACATCGAGATCCATTTGCTCACATCGAGATCGATAGACTCACATCACGATCCATATACTCACATAGAGATCCATATACTCACATAGAGATCCATACACTCACATAAATACTAATAGACAAATCTAGATTGAACTAATAGACAGACTTGATTAGGTTGAATTCCAGATCTGAGAATATTAAAACATCAGTTGGAACACCATGCGAGAATCTCATAGCAGGGCACATGCGAATGTGCGCCACCTACGGTGCTACCTGTGTAAGATTTCCGAATTGATTATTTGACTCCCTAGCCATCACGCAGATCGTATGCCAGGAGTAAATTTGGGCAAAAGAACAAAAACATTTCTGTTTTTCAATATTAAGATTTCTGTTTATTGCACAAATCGTAAAAATGAAATTGTTAGAGGAGTGAATCAATGTTGTTGGTCTTGGTGGTGTTCGCTACATTACCATAAATATAACACATCATTGCATGTGATGAATCAATTAATCGATTCTCACACACACGATGCTATGTCGCAGGTGTAAGAACATATTCTGCACCCGTTTGCCCCCTTCATGCCACGATAGAGACTAATAAAACCGCGTCAATCATACACTTGCGTTGGACTGGTGGGGTGGTCCATCTGACAAAGGGCTACCATTGTATTTATTTAATAAGTTATCGCATTTCTGTTGATAAACACATTTAAGATAACCTTGACCGAGCCCCATTAGCCCATCTTTATATCCCAGGCCTGATTGCATCGCTCGCTTTTGGCATTGGGCCTTAGGCCATAAACACCTGGGTCGGCTGGGCAGGTAGAGAGCTGCCGTTCAGTCACACGGACCGTCACTAAAATACAAGTAGGCGGTGTGTGTGTGTGCCGCTATCACGGTCAAAACGTTGCAAAATGACTGAATTTGGGAAAACCCACGCGGCAAAGTCACCCCCTGCTGCCAGGCTAATGCCCATTTAGCATGCCGGCGCTGTGTACACCAAGCGCCACACAGGGACAGCTGCCACCGGGGGGTCCCCTTGCCTAGGCTGCAGCAGGGTATTGGAATGTATGAAATGAGATGCGGTGGAAGGTACGCAGAGTTGCTGACGTATTTAAGTGAACGCCCTATACAGTATGTGCACGTAATTATTCATATTGTATACAACAAAGATTCCCCGTATAGCCTTTAACAGGCAGTTGAGGCAGGTGTTGTGAGCGAGCACATATTAAGGCCAGCACAGCACGCAAGGAGGTGGGTGGCTAGTGCCATGCCTGACCACCTTTGTCTCCCTAGTACTGATGCTTACATACCTGCACCATGTACTAATTCAAGGCCCAAGTTGACGTAGGGGAGGCCCGGGAGCAGTTCAGATGTTTGTCACCGATGTTGGCTGTGAGCAGATATAGAACTCGTGCTGCCGGGTGCGTAGTGCAGTGCGCTAACCACTACACTACCGCTCCTCCCGTATTTTCGCTCGCTCGCTCACTCGCTCGCTCGTTCCCTGTGCAGGTGGAGGGTCTGCGTAGAGCCACCGGAGATGCCGTCTTCAAGTTCGAGCCGTTTGTGTTGCACGTCCACTGCCTGCGGCTGGAGGAAGCGCAGCTGCTGGTACCAATTATTTCCTCTCATTCACACTGTGTTCAATAAGAACAACTCACTCATTCACTCGCCCTGCTGCAGGTCACAACAACACACTCATCCACTCACCCACTCACCAAAAATTTCGTATTTTTATGTGGAGGGACAGATATGGGAAGGAGGCATATCATCTGATCCTCTCACGTATTTTCTCCACGCTCATTGGTCAACGTGGCAGCACTAGGGAGACGTAGGCTGCCGGGCGTGGTGCTACCTGCCATCCACGGCCTCTTGTGCCTTGCTGGCCTTCATAGGTGGTACGCGCTAACAGCACTTACCCAAACAGCCTGTTCAAGGCTACACGGGAGATCTTTGTCTTGTGCGTGTGACATACATTCTGTCTTCCAACAGCACATGGTGGCCATGGAATCTGGGTTCCGAAATTCGGGAATCACTGTCGGAAAAAAGGGGAAGATCATCGTGGTAAGTGTGCTTTTGTTGGACTTTTATAAATAACTAAATAGGTAATCATGATAGTAAAAGATAATTTGCAAATGAATTTGACATGTCTACATTGTGAAATTTGGTTGTGAGAATTGCTCTTCATCTCACCGTCGAGTGAGCTGAAGCACCAGTAATTGGCGCATCGTGAAAGCGCTTTGTGTGCCACGTGACAATTACATTTGTTTGGCCGTGTCGGGTGGTGGACGGTCCAATGACATAATTTTGGCCAGATCGTTACCTGGCCTAAGCGAACATCATTCATTTAATATCTACATAATGAACAAACATACCTTGTCATTTGCATGGATTAGTCAGTGACAGGACTTTGTACGGTAAGGGCCTGTATTTCACTGGAAGCATTGATGGCGAGCCGTGTAAAACCACTGACCTTTGAACTCAGTAAAGAAAATCCTGTTAACGTGGTTTTTCACTCTATTTGACGAACTTCCTTATTCGTAAAAAACTATATTTAAATTTAATGCCATTTAGCGAACGTTTCTGCACAGCAGGGCATGTGGAGATTTGCATTCCCTCGTGTGTGGCTATAAAAACGGATCGCTCAGAGGGTATCTCCAAAGTGGTTTCTTATCTCCTCCTGCGAGCCGTTTCTCTAACACTGTGGGCAGGGGCACGCCCTGCATATAACGCGACAACACAGACCGCAGCATTCATCTCCTCTACGCCTTACAATTGCCCGCTCACGCCACCGGTGGCGGAAGGGCGCCCACTGGACGGAGCGCTACCGACGCCCTGCGGAGGATCTAAATTTGACCCGCAGTTGACAAACACGCGGCAACCTTCGCCCTCTATTGCAAAACCCAGTGCAGGGACCAGCAGCTATCGGAGTTTCGCAGAGGACGCTTCTAAACAAGAGTCGTGAGGCTCGGTGAGGCTATTCTCTTCTGGGTGAACGAGCGGAATAATAAAAATAGTTTTCCTTTGCCGCACCCCCCACCACCACCACCGCGACCACCGGTGCAGGCGGTGCGCAGCACGCACGCGCTGGAGGTGCCGCTGTGCCAGGCGGGGCGGCTGCTGGTGCCGCACGACTACCTCGCCTTCCTCGTCGCCATCGCCAATGGGAAGATGGCCCAGAACCGCGAGCGGGTGGCCAGGTGCGTGGAAGGAGGGCACTGAACGGTGCCGAGTCGGTGGCGTCTGCGTTACGGATTTGTCACCGTGGTCGCGTGGCCCGCGGTTGCTGAGCACAGAGGCCCAAAGGCCCCATAACGCCATTTGAGGCTGAGTCGACCTATGAGGGGGGGGGGGGGGCTCAAAACCTTTTCAGATAATTTGTCACCGTGGGCGAGTATCGATCGCCGGATTCATAGACCCGGCACGCTAACCACTGCGCCACCGCTCCCCGTATCCCAAAGACACACAAACATCGGCAACCCTTAACACGTTCACAGTGGCATCATTAGCATTCTGTGCGCGCACCGCGGTGGATTAATATTCTGAATGTGCGCTCTGCAAAAAACATTTCCGAGTACACGTATTCAGGAACTGTAGCACCCTCGCAGCGCCTCAACTGACGTCTATTCAGTGCCCCTCTGTACCGAATCAGTGTTCTTCACGTGTCTCTCTACGTAGCCACAGCGGCATCGCTCCTCCCGACAGCACTGGTGGTTATTGTTTGCGCTGTCCGGAAATGCGTGTTGTCAAAGTCCAGGACTGCAAGTGATGAATGGAGCGGTGTGGTCCAAACTAGCCCGGCCAACCTTGTTGACCTGCCCATGTTGACCGACCACAATGCACCAGGTACTCGTTTATGGCTGAGCCAATGTAGAGGAGGCCGAGTGCAGGTGCCATGTACTGATGGGGTGCGTCGTTGCAAGCAATCGATTCAAACCTTGATCGCTGGGATCATCGGCGTGTTCAGCACCACGCCCAGCCACCTCTGTCTCCCCATTGTTGATGTTTAAGACACCGCACCAGGTACTCATTTCAGGCTGAGTCTACCAGTTCAGATATTTGGCAGTGGTATTTTGTCGTGAGTGAGAATCCAACTCGTTTTATAGCGTAGTGCTCTAACCACTACACTACTACGCATACTAACCACTACATATACTTTCCCACACTAACAAAGACAATTTCACACAATGCCCTCAGAGATGTTTCCTTACATTCTCTGCATAATACAAATACCAGTATTATCGTCATATTAATAGCATATTGTAACACACGTGGATTGGCCCACACTCTATCCGAACGCAGGTTCCAAGAGAAGCTACGGCAAGCGCTGGAGAACTCGGCCGGCGCGGCGATGGCCGACGGTACCGAGCGACCCCGCGACCCCGCGGGGACGGGGACGGGGAGGAGGAGAAGGAGGAGTCGCCCGCAGCGACCCGGGAGGCCGATGGGCGACTCGAAGAGCGCAGACTCGAGGAGTCGGGCCCGCGAGCCAGATGGTGGGGTGGACGACGCCATTGTGCAGGACCTGCGCATCCTCCTGTAGGGCGCCGACCCGGTAGCCGCTCGTGACCCAAAGACAAAGATCCCCCGTGCTGTCAGGCGGGGCAAGGGCTGTTAGTGAGCGGCACTTATGAAGGCCGGCCCGGCACGCAAGGGACTGGGTGGCCAGCACCACGCCCGGCCGCCTTTGTCACGTACTCAATTGATGCTGAGTCGACCGAGGGGAGGTCCAGGAACGGTTCAGATAATCGTCGCTGGTCTTGGCCGTGGGCTGGAATTGAACTGGGGTCGCTGGGTTTGTATCGCAGCGCGCTAACCACCGCGCCACCGCTGCACTAGTGCGGCTAACGCGCACACGCAGGAACGAAGGTGGCGACCACACAACAGGCTGCGTCCAATGCCACAGCAGCGCTCTCACTGCTGGGTTATATTTTTAGAGTTGCTGAGCACGTGCCCAAAGCATGCAGCAGCCAGCAACAAGACGTCACTCTCAAGAGGTGTCATCGATGACGAGTCGACACTTGGAGACACAGAAGACGGGAGGAAATTCCCGCTGAATTCCACCTCTGAGAATTGCAATGTCGTTCTGACCATCGCACGATGCAGAGTGCTGCCCTCGACTGTGTGGTGACTCGAGGTCATTCATTGTTAACTAATCTCAGAGGGAGCTCTGTAATATCCGCTTCCGTGGCCCATTATCTAAACACGAAGAATCGATGCGGCGCTCTGCTAGATTCTTCGTCTCGAGTGATGATGTCGATAGCACAATCCAGATAAACTTGGTAGGAAAACCGATAGAAGACTTTGATCCGAGGATTGCCGGGTGGCGGGAGCGACCTCGGTCGCCGGTTCGACGCGACGGATTTGGGGCCCCAGGAATTTGCACGAGGGCGGACGACGCGGCTCGAGAACAATGGGGGCTCTGTGGTCACGCGTGAGACTCCGCTGAGCCACCTGATTTTAGCGAAAATAACAAAACGAGGCCTGGACTCGGAGGGTACGTCCGTGTTTATTTATTTAGAACGGAGACGGCGGTGGCACCATAAACATTTGAATCCTCAGCAGAGCCGCGATCTGTTTTGTATTATTAAACTAATTTTTGAAAAGATTGCGTAATTCTGTGCGGTTATTGCCGTTGGCGTCTTGGATAACATACACACGCGCGTGTAAAGGAATATTCCCAAATATATCGTGTGCACGGTTTGGATCGCGCGCGCCCGAGGCCACACCGAGCGACGGAGGAGCGCGGATCGGAGAGGACGCGCCGCGCGCGTTGAGGACCTGGGAGTGCCGAGCGGTCGGGAGCCGGTGGGTCGGCTTGGGCCGGAATCGTCGCGCCGTGGCGGGGGGGGGGCTGCGGTGGACGCCGGCTCAGGGACGAGAATAATCGACGAGCCGAGGCCGAAGGGGGCAGCGCGGCGCCGCGAGGGGACGGCGCGCGCGCGATGTCCCGATTGCTGCTCCACGGCACTGGGACGGCTCGTGACGGCGGCGGCGGCGGCGGCGGCTTGGCGAGGCCCTCTTCCAGCAGTGGATCGATCGTGACTCACGCTGGGGGTAAGATCGATTTTTGCACGGAGTTCAGTGGTAGTTGATTTGAAGGTGGAGCGGTTACCAGCCCCTCGCATCCGTCCAGAACCCCCATTTGGCCGCTGTGGTGGCTTCAAGCACCATGAGGGGAATCGCCGATTTAGGAATTGGCCTTCCCTCCATGGCATTGCTCACAGCGTTACCGTCCGGCACCACCGAGGAGGTCGGGTTTTTTTTTACCGGACGGCACTTCACGTGGCCTTCAAGTGCACTTAGCCTGGCACAAGCGCCGTGGTGACGTCGCCGCCACTTAGTGGCGAATGGCGGTTGTTGGTAAGATCAATAATTCTCATTATCCATGTCACCCTTTCAATCGGCCGAACCGGGCCAAGGCGACGTCTATAATGTGTAATCCTTCTGACGCTTTGTTGTTGTTTTTAATGGAGGGAAATGCTGGAACGTAAAGCCAAAGTAATTAGAGCCAAAGTAATTAGAGCAATTATGCGATGCTTCGGCAATTGGGGAGTAAACGACTGGAACACGATTTATATAACTTGTGCCAAAAGAGCAAGAAAGCACGAACCTTGTTCTCCCGATTAGAAGTCTGCGCGGAAAATAACAATCACCCCCACACGTGCACTTGGTGTCAACGAGGTCACTCGAATCTTATCACTCGAGAACGAAAAGTCCCCCACAGAGCCTCATCAGACGTTTTTGGGCAAGTGCGGTTGGCGAACACCTGTGAAGTCTGGCACGACACACGAGGGGGTGGGTGACCGATGTTTTGCACACCGCACTGGGTACTCGTTTGAGGCTGAGTCGACCTAGGGGGTGCCCAGAAACGGTTCAGGTATTCGCAACTGGTGTTGGTGGCCGTGAGCGGGGATCGAACTCGTCAGTGGTTGACACACCGCGCATGATTATTATTCATTGTGGTTGTCACTGACGGGCCCTGCCGAGTGTGGAGCGGGGCTGCCTGCTGGCTGGGCTCCTGGGGCCAGGCGTGGCGAGGCTGCTGGGTCACGCGCCCGCTTGCCCCGCACTCGTCGCGGCCGCGTGCACAGAGACCACACGGGTGATCTTTGCCTGTTGTACGCAACGCGCTTATACCACCCCCAAACCCCTCGGGAGTAACATTTATTCGACTTTGTTTTAAATCGCTGAGTTCACGCAAAGTGTGGAATTTGCCCTCCCTGCACTGACCCCTCCCGACGCCCCTTTAACCACCTCCCCGCTCGCGTTCACGGGGTCCGCAGATGACAGACGACAGCCCCCGGGCTACGAGAGGAATCCACAACGGGTGTGGCCATGCTCCCAGCACCGCACAGCGAGATGAGTGCTCGCAGACAGACACGGCACTCACCTTGCCACGTGTCAGCAGCAGAGACGCTGCAATAAAGTCCCCGCGCATGTTTATCAATCCCCCTCCTTAACCTCGTTCGGTCCCCCCGTTAAAGCCTCGCCTCTTCTCCATTGCCCGTTCCCTTCCCTCCCCTCGCCACTCCACTCCTTGCCGTGACCCTCCCCTGCTGCCCTTTCGCGATCAACATGTAACCCTCGATTCGTCTATCGCAATGAGATGAGACGTTCAGCTTACAGCACCTTGCGTTGACAGGTGGGTCGTGGGGCCCTTCTCTCACGCGGTGTGATACGCGGCCCGCTGCGATACTTCGCCACGTTGCAGGGCCCTGCTGAGTCGCCTCGTGCCACGTAGGGGCAGCTGCCACAGGGGGGGTTGCCCGTCGAACGTGTGAGATGAGACGTGATGCAACGTGTTTTAGATTTGCCGAGGCAATTGAACGATGTCGTGAAATTCAACTCCACTCAAAGCGGGGAGAATGCCTTCTACAGGGGAAACTGAATTTAGTGCAGTCCCTGAAGAAGCTTCCGCAGCGCGTGGTTCGAAACGTCGGACATCGTCGCCCAACCCGGAGAGCTAGGCAGCAGCAACAACCGCGAAAGCCGCACACGGGAGGAGAGAGCCACGTCGAGTCTCGAGACGTGTTTTCATGAGGGTCCTGCTACACTCAGATGTTTGGCCAACTCCACGTTTTTGGTCTTTGCATCGCCTACACGAGGAGACGCCGGTGATAACACCGCGAGCCCCGTGATGCGATCGAGCTGAGTCCACTTTGGATACAAGGCGGCAGGGCCGCCTACTTGCTGCGCTGCCTCTCTTACAGACGCAGCAGACGCGTGCCGGGTTGGAGGACTGACGCAGCTTAGAGACATCGTGTTGATCGTCATCCAGCGGCGGCTCGCACATGATGGTAAATGGCGATAGAAGCAGCGTCGAGGTGCGCGCTGGCAAATGACACCGAGAGGAGACAGGAGAGGGGACACGTGGGGCAGAGGGCTGGCGCAGCCGAGAGACGCCACGTTGGCTTGTGAAGGACATTGAGTGGGGCCTGGGGAGGTGTCGCCACGCCTGGGAGGGGCGATGGTGGCCAAGTGGTCGAGACGAACGCCGGAGCGGCAAGCCCAGCGAGGGAAACGCGCTCGACGATTCGTCCCCTGTGGAGATGGAGCACTTGGGGGGAGGCCTTCTACCAGCAGTGGATAGATCATGGCTAATGATGGCGATGGTTACACACACACCACTCTGCCATATTTCTAAATGCGCTGAATAAGGGTTGTTGCCCCAAACGTCAACCCCTGTTGACTGTATATGTATCCGTCCTTCGGCCAGTGTTCGTGACAGAGGTGGTGAGGCTGTGGTTGTTGTTTTGTTTCTTCCGTGAAGTTATTGTGCCGAAACAACGCTGCCGAACCCAGGGCGGGCGTGGCGTGGCGGGCGGGATGGGCAGCCGCCCCAGGCCCCCTAATAAGGGGGGGGGGGCGGTTGGCCGACCGTGTCGCCGAATTGTCGGAAACCAAAGTAACAGTCGGAGGCAATTTTTTTCGAATTCGGTCAAACAAAACAACCTGGACATTGTAAGTGCCGCGATGCCAACAACGCGCCACGAAGCAGCAGGAGCCGCGTGCGGATCCCGAGCCGCAGGTCGCGAGGCTGCTGGGAACGAAGCGAGCAGAGGGGCGCCCGGTGGCTCGGACATTTGGTGGGGCGGTGCCGGCGCCTCTAACACAGAGAGAGGCGAAGAGAGAGAGAGGGGCAGGGAGAGAGAGGCAGGGAGAGAGAGAGGCAGGGAGAGAGAGAGAGGCAGGGAAGAAGAGGAGGCAAGAGAGAGAGAGTGACGTGATCTGCCTAGAAACAAACTCACAAACAACTCCGCTGTGCGGGAGGGGGTGGGGGAAGGGATGGGAGAGGAGGGAGAGGAGGAGGAGGTCGTGGGGTGGGGGTCACAAAGGAGCGAGGAGCATGATTACTACAGATCCATGTCGATGAATACAGAGATCACTGTGAGGAGAGGATGGGCGATGGCGTAGAAGAGGAGGAGGAGGGGGGGGGGGTGGTGGAAGGAGATGATGGAGGGAAGTTGCGAGGGAGGAATGAGTTGACACGAGGTATGGGGGGGGGGGGGGTTGAATGAAACGAGGGAGGGAGGGCGGAAAGGAATGAGATGCTCCGGAGGATGAAGGAGAGCGATGATGTAGAGGTCGGGAGGGAGATGATGGAAGGAAGGAGAGAAGGAGATGGCTGAGAACAGCGTGCCGGGAGATGAGGCCGGGTGGCAGGGATGGAGGTGGGGGGGGAGGGAGATGCTGGAGAAGGGCTGGGGAGGGATGGAGGTGGGGGGAGTGAATCTGGCTACCGCACATCTCCACCTCGCGCTGGGTAGCGTGGTGACCATTCACCACGCGGCTCCCCTCGAGTACTCAGCAAGGCGCAGTCCAAACCGCGCGGAGTTGTTCATCGTTAATGGTTAAACTGGGCCGCGACAGCGCCCCCCCCCCGTGACACCCCCCGGGGGAGACATCGAGTCCATGGGGGGCGGAACCAAGAGTCGAACCTCGACATAAAGCCCCCGCGACCCCGAGGAGACGGGGGAGTTCACGCGCACGTGCCCGCGCCTCCACACGTGCCCTGTCCGAACGCGTGTAAGCACACCTGCACGCGCCGGCACACACACACACACACGTGCACACACAGGTGTACGCTCACACACGCGTGCACACACAGGTTTACGCTCACACACGCTTGCACGTGGTTGTTCACCCGAATACACACACCAACGCACGCATCTGTGAACACACACCGTTACGCACTTACACACACACACCTGTGCACGCATGGGCGCTTACACCTGTGCACGTGCGCCTGTGTACATACCTGTCTGCGTACCTTCACACTCACCTGTGTACATGCCTGTGCACACGTAAAAGCACACCTGCCCACCGATTTTCACACACATCGACGCAAGCGCCCACACACACCTGCACACTCGCATGCCCGCAAACCTGCACCTAAACCTGTGTGCACATGTACGCGTCTGCCCATTCATCTGCACGCTCAACTGCACACAAACTATTCTCCCCATGTACACACACAAACACGCCACAGTACACGTACCTGTCCACTCATCCACACACACTCACCTGTCCACTCATCCACACACACTCACCTGTCCAC
>CM025617.2:1076593-1086914 GCA_014621495.2 Entosphenus tridentatus | reverse complement strand
GCGATTGAATCACAGAGTGGCCCAATCATCTGGCGATTGAATCACAGGGTGGCTCAATCATCTGTTGATTGAATGACAGGGTGGCTCAATCATCTGGTGATTGAGGCACAGAGTACCCCGATCATCTGGCGAGAGACGTGCAGTGTCTAACATATCAGAATCAAAACCAGAAGTGCATTTCCCGAGTAGAGCCCATTCAGCTAAGAAGTTATGTTTCAAGGGCGACTCCACTCTGCGTCCCCACGTGTCAATATCAACAACAACAACAACAACCTGCTGGAATCCACAACCTATTGGCCATCCAGATCAATGTTATCCAGCAGCATTCAAGCAAGCAAGTACGCAAACTGTGGCCCGGTTTCGACATTCTGGGTCTCAACGGAAGAGTCAAGTTTCTTAAACGAATGCTGATGGGTTACGAGATATCATTTACATCTAAACATTGGGGCCCCATTTCTAACGTACACAAACTAATTATCATTATGAGTCTTAAATAATACCAATAATACAAGCATAACTCCATTTTAATAAAATGATCAGTTATTTTATCCCACGGCCTGTATTCTATCCGGAGTGGCAGCTCCATCTGGAGAGAGAAAGAGAGAGAAAGAGAGCGAGAGCCCAACCTCCTCTCTCTCCCGACAATGCCAAGGTCACGCTGAGGGTGTCACGCGCATCTTGGAAGGTTGAGGCACGCAGCTCGGCTGCAGAGGCGTTCACGTGAGAGTCCAATGTGCTGCTAAAGAAACAAATCAACTCTTCAATCGGCGCCGTCATCCTGATTGCAGCTATCGTGCGCCCCTGCGTCCTTGACTCAAGTTCATAAGATTATTCGGTTGGAACTTCGTCGTAATGGCCAGGGGCGTGGAGCAGACGGAGCGCTTGGCCAGGGGCTGGCCGCGTGCCGCGCATGGGCAGCTGCCACTGGGGATGCCCTTTCAAATGTGCTGAGATGATGAGGACGTCCGAGCGTAGAAGGGGTCGGCTCTGTAAAAAAAAAAAAATCGCGACCATGAATCAAGCGAAAGGGGCAACACAAACGAGACGGACAAATAAATAGACGAGTTAGGCAATGTGCCAGTGCACATGAGACCATGGGGGGGGGGCACTGACACAGCAAGAGAGGAGGGAGGGAGGTCATTGAGAGGAGCTTGTAGGGAGACGAGGGAAGGAGGGAAATGATGGAGAGAGGAGGAGGAGGTGATGCAGAAGAGGAGGTAGAAAGGGGAGGGAGTGGAGGACGAGTGGAGGTAGCTACCCCACAGCTCGCACTGGGGAGGGGGGGGGTCTGGGGGAGCGGTAGACGGATGGACTCTGGCTGCTTCACCCGGAACGTGACGTATCAATCGCGTGACGTATCAATCGATCACGTGACGTATCAATCAATCACGCGCGCACGGCGCCCCTGCCTCGTGCATTTCTCCGTCCTCATTCATTGACGCGCGCGGCGAGGCGTGACCTCGGCCGCTGGTTGGCGGCTCAGGGAGGGCAGTGTCAGCGCCGCGTGAGCGATCATTGACCCCCGGTTATCGTTTTAACCTGCAGAATGTTTAATTCGTACAAACATCTCCGCTCTCTCCCTCCCTCCCTCTCAGGCTTGTGCAATCAGTGTCGAGACGACGCCACTCTGATATCAGTCTCAGCAGCTGGCAGTGCATCGCCCTGTGTTTCACAGACGAGACGTTCGGCTCTTTTGCCAATCCACTGATGGATAAGGGCCTCCCTGCGCCGTGCGGGTTGTGGGAGGGGGGGAGGGCGTTATTTGACCATACTTTACCACGCTGGCCAATGCAAGTTTGTGAAGTATGTCAGAGGTCAAGGACTGGTGACGAGTTAGCGGTCGGGCTAGTGGCTGGTTGGGCTAGTGGATGGTTGGCGAATTATTTGGGGTTCGGGTCAGTTGGATGCGTAGTACTGGTGACGAGATGGCTATCGTTGGTTATGGTCAATTGGATGGATAGCAACGGTATGTGGTTGGCTAGAGTTAGGGTTGCCTGGTAAGGCTAGTGCGAGTATGTTGTTTGGTTAGGATCAGTGATAGGGCTCACGTATTATTGACTGGTTGGTTTGTGTCAGGGTCAGTGGTAAGTAATAATAATACCATTTTATACAGCATCATTCATTCTAATTGCATCCCTTAACGCAGTACATTAATTATATATGAAGACCAAATCCTATATACAGCTACAACTAAGCAAATGGAAAGCTTACTATCAAGCAAACTTAGAAATGAATAAACAAATAAAGAAATGGCACCAAGACAAAAAGCACAAACAACACGCGCTGGGTAGGCCGAGCACGTGACGGGCTCCTGTGACCCACCGGCCAAATACGATCGCCCCTTCACCTCCTCCTCCACTTCCACCTCCTCATCCACCTCCTCCACCTCTTCCTCCACCTCCTCCTTCTCTACCCCTTTCTCCACCTCCTCTACCTCCTCCTTCTCTACCCACTCTCCCACCTCCTCTTCCACATTTTCCTCCCCCACCTCCTCTTCTTCCTCTACCTGCTCCTCCACCTCCTCCTCCACCTCCTCCTCCACCACCTACTCCACCTCTTCCTCCTCCTCCACCTCTTCGACACTGCACCTGATCCCTCGTCCCCATGCTGGGTGTGTTCTCTGCGCCGAGGCCACCGCCGCTCTCCAGGGTGCTGAACCTGGCCCCAGGGTCTCGCACCGGCACCGCTCACAGCGAAGGCGACGCTCAGCCCGGAGTCGCCACGACGCTTTCGACCTGCGGCGGTGTTCGTCATTGCAAGGCCCGCGGGCCACTGGTGGCCCCTGGTGGCCTTCAGTGCGGCCCCTGGTGGCCTTCAGTGCGGCCCCAGACAATGCACAACGCGTGAACACCCCCCACCACCATCATCACCGTGCTGCTGTAAAACCCTCGATGTTTTCAAATGTGTGGCGGCCCTCACACTGACGATGGCTTATCGGCGAAAGTGGCCCCGCCTCTGAACATTAATGAAGAACACTCACCTACGGCATCATCATCATCATCATATCATGGTGCCCTTTATTGACGCAGGGGGGGTGGGGTGACAGATGTGGTGCAGCGACATTCGTCCGGCCGCGGAGGCAAACAACGAGTGGCGAAGTGATATCAGTCAGTACATAAAACACGAAAGCATCAGCAAGAGGGAGAGACAAAGGTGGCCGGGTGCCGGTCACTCACCACGTGGCTATGACCCCATTAGCTTTTCAAAGCCACCCGAACCATGCCCAGCAGGGAGCGACCGTGGGCAGGCCGTGTCACAGCCAGACGGAACGGTGAGCCGTGGCCAAGAGTAGTAACGGAGTGGCAGCCAAGGAGTGGAACGCGTCCGAGCGGCCGTCCACCGTGTGTATGTTGAACTTCTTTCGCACCGGACGTAGCCAACCGTGCTTATCGGAGATTAGGAGGCGACGGAGAGGTGGAATCAGTTGGCGTGCAGGTGGCTGATGAACTCTGGCTACCCCCTCCCCCACCCCCCTCGCTCGGCGTGTGATCCCAGGCTGATGCTGGGGTTCATGGGGACCTCGGCTTTCCTCTCCATGTGGATCAACAACAGCTCGACCACGGCGATGATGATTCCCATTGTGGAGGCGGTGCTCACCACGCTCTTGGGCGCCAAGGAGAGCGTCGCCAAGGGGTGCGGGGACGGCGCCACGCACGGTGAGGAGGAGGCGGCGAGCCTCGGCCGGGCTGGCACCAGCGGGTGCCACGGTGGTGGCGAGATCTTTACGACTTGTGTGCGTGCGTGTTGAACTTCTTTCGCACCGTACGTAGCCAAGCGTGCTTATTTGGAAGCGCGGTGGAAGGACAAACAACTAAAACGCGGAAAGCAGTTTTATAGAAATTATTTTCAATCTCGATTATTTAACCGCGCGTAGTTCCCAGTGGCTTACTCATATCGGAAAGAAGAGCGTTCCAGACGGCCGCAGAAGCTGCGGTGACCGCCTTTGTACGGCGGCGAGCCACACGCCGCTGCTGCATGGGTCGGTGGATCATCGCACAACCACCTCGCTTGGTGGGTTCGGTCCCGACTCTGACGACGCCTGTTGTATATTTGGGGTTTGCGTGCTGTCTCTCTCTCTCTCTCTCCCCGTGGTCGAGCGGATTTTTCTCCGAGTCCCTCCGGTTTTCCCCTCCACATTTAGCCAACATCACGTGTTTAGAGTACAGTATTTGGCTCCTGCTATAAATGTCCACGTGATGGTGACCAGCCACTTCGTTGAGATATCATTTGTGGCCGGGTCACGTCTGAAAAAGTGGGCCTTACCTGGTAAAATAAAATAAATAGTAGAATCGCAGTCGTAGTAATAGTTATAGTTGGGCCGATTACCTATCCCGGCACGGCCCCGTAGTGGTGGTGGTGGCTACGCTGCTGTACGTGGCTGCTGCACGTGGCTGCTGCACGTGACACCAGCGACGTGGAAGCAGCAGCGAGGGGGTGGTGGATCATCGCACAGGAAAGTGGACTCCATCTGTGTGGGATGACAGGGCCTGGGTTATATATATATATATTTTTTTACCAGGTGCGAGACTCACTTAGAAAAGTTTTGATTGATCATCATCGTCATCATCGTCGTCATCATCGTCGTGAGCCAAGTTGCTTCCGTCTTGGTGATGTCCGTGATGTCATTTGTTCCAGAACCAAGCGGCGACGACAAGAAGGACGCGCAGCCCTTGCCCGCAAAGGAAGACGTCGCTACGCAGGGGTGAGGAGATCTCCGCGCGGATGACCTGCACTTGCCTCGACATTCGCTTCCCACGCCCTGCAATGCCCCCGCTCGCGCAGGCAACGCGTGCAGCCCTCGTGTCACTGCGCGGCTGGATGGATGAGGGCCGCTTGGTGAATTGTGGCCACCCCCGCCACGAGCCGCACATTGCCGGGAGGTCCTCATCCAGCAGCGGGCGGCATGACGTGATCGCAGTTGTGGCGATGGTGGTGCGCGCTGATTCGCGCGCTGTCTTATGAAACTCGACGACCCGAGTTCGATTCCCCTCTACGGCCACTTACCCCGTAATGGATGAATAATAAACCAATCCTGGGCCTTCCCTAGGTCAGCTCAGCCTCAAATGAGTACCTGGTGCGGTGTGTAAACATCGCCACTCGGGAGACAAAGGCGGCCGGACGTGGTGCCGGCCACTCACCCGCTCGTGTGCCGTCCCGGCCTTCATCGGTGCCGCTCGCTAACTGCACTTGCCCCAACAGTCTGTTCATCATCAGCATGAGAGATGATGGCAGTGGTGGTGTTGAATTAGATAAAGGCGCAATCCTGCAATTCCCTGCTCACGCAGAAGAGGCCTCCACTCAAAGGAGCTCTGGACAGCCCATTTTAGACGGTATTTGGCCTACTCTTCTACACCTGTGAGAGGTATTAGAAGAGGTGGGGGTACCCACACTGTACCCCACCATACGCAACTTGTGGTGAGCACAAATAAGCCGCTGCTGGGTGGACAGAGGCAGTGGGGGAGACAGGACCATCATCACCACCATCATCACCACCATCATCACCACCATCACTACCATCATCCCCATCACCACCACCATCACCACCATCATCACCACCATCATCATCACCATCATCACCACACCATCATTACCCCCATCACCACCATCACCACCACCATCATCACCACCATCACCACCATCATCACCATCATCATCATCACCATCATCACCCCCATCACCACCATCACCACCACCATAATCACCACACCATCATCACCCCCATCACCACCATCACCACCATCACCACCACCATCCTGACTGTAGGTTTATTTAAATGATTCTACTGAACACATCAGTTCACACGAGATATGAAACTGGAATCTGATCCTGCGTGTCTTAACGACTCCGTTTAAAGGTGTGCTCCTAACTTTGGCTGTACGAACGGATCGATCAAAGTTCAGCAATAAAATCCAGTGGAACGGGATTCCACGCACGGAGGTAGGGCTAGGCTAGTGCTCATCTCTATCGCCGGCCCTGAGATAGTCGTGGAAATTCCACGTTTTTATGACAGGACCGGGTCCAGTAAAACAAAAAAAACACTTGTGGCTTCTCATCCTATCCCACCAATTAGCTCAACGTAGTGGTTGGTAGTGGTGGTGGTAGTGATGGTGTTAGTGGTGATGGGTGTTGATGATCTTGACGACGGCAGTGATGGCCGTGTTTATGATGATGATGATGACGACTCAGGACTATTTGCGCCTTTACGATCCGCAGAAGAGCACAGCACATGTTTGTGCAAGATGGCTCTATCTGAAGGTTGTTTATCGCGATTGTGATCGTGCACTTGAGACCCTATCTGCATTCTATTCTGGCGAACCAACAAACAAGTGCAGCGCCCTCGGCGTACCTGCCACGACTCTGCGAGCGAACGCGCGAGGTTGTCTGGCTAAACACGGAGCTCTCTTCGCCGGACTTCGCACCGCAAACTGCCCCACCCCCCCCTTACATAAGCGAGATGCCGTCTCCGCACTCTCGTACTACACGCACGACGCCCGATGTCAAATCCGCTGCTGGACGAGGGTTGTTTGGCCATACTTCACCACACCGGTCATTGTGGATTAGTGAAGGTGGGGGTGGGGTGGGGAATTGAGGAGAATGGAGTTCGCTGCAATGGCCTCTGCTGCCCAGGATGCTCACTACATCTGCACTTTCCGAATGGTGGTGGCGGTGGTGGTGGTAGTGATGTCGGTGGTGATGTCGGTGGTGTCAATGGTGGTGGTGGTGGTAGTGATGTCGGTGGTGGTGGTGTCAATGGTGGTGGGGAGCGGTGGGTGTAGTGGTTAGCGCGCTGCGCTACGAACCCGGCGACCCGAGTTAGATTGCCGCTCACAACAAACACCAGTGACGATTATCTGAATCGGTAATGGGCCTCCCCTAGGTTGACTCAGCCTCAAATGAGTACCTGGGGAGACAAAGGCGGTCGGGCGTGGTGCTGGCCACCCACCCTCTCATGTATCGTTCCGGCCTTCATAGGTGCTCGCTAACAGCACTTGCCCCGACAGTCTGTTACAGGCTATACAGGGGATCTTCATCTTCGTCGGTGGTGGTGATGGCGGTGGTGGTGATGGTGGTGATGGCGGTGGTGGTGATGGTGGTGATGGCGGTGGTGGTGATGGCGGTGGTGATGGTGGTAGTTTTGACTGAGTGAGGCTCTCCTAGGTGCCATCAATAACCGGTCCGTCTCCTGCACCCCCCGCAGCGACTTCAACGTCTACGAAGTCTCCACCAGCGACGTCGACGACGACGACGACGGCGCTGACGGAGGCGCCGCCGCCGGCGTCGTGGTGGTGGACAAAGACCTCGAGGCGGCCACGAGCGCCGCCTCCAAGGAAAGTCGGAGGGACGACCTCATGGCCCGCGGCCTGTCGCTGAGCATCGCGTACGCGGCCAACATCGGCGGCGTGGCCACGCTCACGGGGACCTCTACCAACCTGGTGTTCGTGGAGCAGATGGAGCAGTGCGTGGCGCGCGCGCAAACACAGCACACAGACGAAGTTCGCCCTGGTTCGCCTTGAACCCGCTGTTGGGGTCGAGTGCTGTTAGCGAGCAGCAACTGATGGAGGCCGGCACCGGGGTCGCACCGGGGGCGAGGGGGTGGCTGGGTGGCCGGTAGCGCGCGCGGCCTTCGTTGACTCACAAGTGGCGGTGTTTTTACGCATGGCTCGAGGTCGACTCATTTTGAGGCTGATACTGCGTTGGGATTTGAGGCTGAGTCGACCTAGGGGAGGCCCATTGCCGGTACAGATAACCATCGCTGGTGTTGACCGTGAGCGAGGAATCCAACTCGGGTCCGTCAGATTAGTAGCGCAGGGCGCCAACCACTGCACCACCGCTCCCCCACTCGCACGCAGCCACTCGCGCACACACACGGGGTGTGGCCGAGTGGAAGCGCGAGTTGGAGGTTGGCGGTACGAGCCCGGCGGTCGCCCTGGTTAATACTACGGGGTCTCGACCAAAAAACTCCGCGTCGTTAGCCTTACGACGGGCGGTAAATATCCCCGTGGCAACATCACCATGGTCCACATGTTTCCCATGTTTTGTGTTTTAGTCAACAACCGATCACTCGGTCACAAGAATCCCACGGGGCCGCGCGTCTCTCTCCCCCCTCCCGCCTCCAGGAAATACCCGAAGTGCAACTGCATCAACTTCGGGTCGTGGATGGCGTTCGCGCTCCCCTGCGCCATCATCTTCGTCTTCATCGCGTGGTTCTGGATCGCGTGGATGTTCGTTGGTTTCCAGTGAGTGGCCCCCTCCCCGACCCTCAACCTTCCTACGCGACCTGCAAAAGCCGATGATTCGAAATCGACGGGGTCATTTGGGCATCATTCGTTCTCAAAATACTCACCACCCCCCTCCCCCGCGACAAATCGGTCCATGGCCTCCGTGACTGCAGTCCTCGTCACGCCGCATGAGCAGCTTTCAACCCGCCCCTCTCGACCTCTTCCTGGACGCCGCCGCCGCCGCCGCTGTTGCTGAGCGAGATGTGGCCAGGGCGAGAGCTCCTCTCGCCTTGCCGCCCCTCGCCCTTAGTGAACGAGCCTCGCATCGCGGCCTCGGCTTCACCCCCCCCCCCCCCTTTTTAAACGAATTCCTTGATTTTGAGATTCCCAGCGTGACCACGCGAACCCCCCGCGCGCGCGAGCCCACGCGCTGTGCTGCTGCTGCGCTTCCTGCTGCCAACGGCACTCGAGTCGTCGATGAGTGCGTCTGACAGCCGGCATGTGCAACGTTCTCATTTATATGCTGTAACTTCACCAAGGGTCCTCCGTGGTTTATTCTGTGGTCAACGGCGGGGATGCTTCTAACCCGCGACAACAAACTCCATCGACCAATGATTAATGATCATTGACGATCATTAACCATCATTAACCATCATTAACTATCTCCGTGTCCCCCCCCCCCACACACAGGGATCTGTTTTCATGCAAGAAGAAGAGGACGTCGAACGAGAAGAGGGCGGAGAAGCTCATCCGCTGCGAGTACGAGAAGCTGGGCAACACCAGGTGAGGCCCCGGCACGGTGCGCACGTGAGGGTGGCCAGCACCACGCCTCCTCTGTCTTCCTCTGTCTCCCTCTGTCTCCCTCTGTCTCCCTCTGTCTCCCCGAGCGTCGATGCTTTACACGCTACGCCAGGTGCTCGTGGTCAAGGCCGAGTTCACCTAAATTGTCTCCGGTGTTGGTGTCAAACTCGGGCCGCCGGAGGTGCCGTGGTCCACACGGCCACGCCGCTGAGCACCGCGCGAGCTCCCCCCCCACGCCTCTCACCCACAGTGGGGGGGGGGGGGGCACGTGCTATGTGCTTCGGCTGGCCTGGTTCGATTCCCGGGCGCCTCTGTGTGGAGTCTGTGTAGGTTCTACCACGGTTCCGTTTGGGTGTCCTCCGGGTTCTGCCGTTTCCTCTCCGTAACTAAGAACACGCGCACAACGTATTGGTCAATCCACATCCCAATGTTGAACATTACCTGCATAATCACTCTAGACTATTAAACCAGGTAAGGCCCACTCAGTTATATCGTTCTTTTTCAGAAGCGACCTGGCCACAAATGATAGCCCAACAAAGTGGCTTATCATGCTGACATGTATAGCAGCCAAACAGTCTAGACGCGTGTCACTAGATGTGGAGGGAAAACCCGCGACCACGGCGAGAACAAGAAAACTCCAAATGCACAGCAGCAGGCGTCAGTGTCGGCATCGAACCCACGACCTCCTGCATAGCAGGCGAGGTAGTTAACATCTCGCCACTGTGGGGCCACTCAATTGGAATCACACAGCAACAGCAGCAGCGACAGCGCTCCCCTACTGCGATAACTTGGCAGGACCCACGTGAGGCTCTCCTGGGTAACACCACCGCAATAGATAAATGCATGAAATTATTCATCAATAAATTCATGGATTAATACATTTCTTACAAATGACACCGAGCCCCCTGGATTTGTAACCCCCCCACCCCCATCGAGCTCGCCCGGGTCGGTTCGCCGCGTCACGTGACCTGTGCCTCCCACTCCCTCACCCCGGCGCGAACCCTGGCGCAGCTACCCCGAGGCGTGCGTCCTCTTCGTC
Source organism: Entosphenus tridentatus (assembly GCA_014621495.2). Lineage (NCBI taxonomy): Eukaryota > Metazoa > Chordata > Hyperoartia > Petromyzontiformes > Petromyzontidae > Entosphenus > Entosphenus tridentatus. The sequence continues at coordinate 1,076,855 of CM025617.2, read as the reverse complement.
TTCGTGCTCATGGCTCTGCTGTGGCTCACCAAGGACCCCGGATTCATGCCCGGCTGGGCCACCATCTTCGGGCACTAGTGAGGCCCGCACGCACGCCCAGCAGCAGCACCCAGCAGCAGCAGCACCCACAATCATGCAGAGCACCCAGTAACATCTACAACGCATCATTGCGATGCAGCGCCCTGCAATGCCCATCATGTTCCAATACACTTGCAGCATCCTGTAATACCCTGTCATACCCAGAAGCCTGCAGTACCTATCA
>CM025617.2:1035855-1066593 GCA_014621495.2 Entosphenus tridentatus | reverse complement strand
GTGGGGTAGAGCGTGGGAGGGGTAGAGTGTGGTGGGGTAGAGTGTGGTGGGCCCGGCGACCCGCTCGGCGTGGCGGGCCACGCGTGAAGCTGCTGCGCTCAGAGCGTGGGGGGGTCCCGCTTGTCTGCGTGCGTTTGGGGGAGTATAAGACGGACCGAGGTTGGCTTGTGTGGTAACGGTCAGGGCTAGTGCGGTCATAGCTCGTGTCTGGATGGCCAGTGTGGTAATGTAGCGTGTCTGGAGGGCGAGTGGGTTAGTGTCTGGATGGCGAGTGTGGTAATGTAGAGTGTATGGATGGCGAGTGTGGTAATGTCGAGTGTCTGGTTGGCCAGTGTGGTAATGTAGAGTGTCTGGAGGACGAGTGGAGTAGCGTCTGGTTGGCCAGTGTGGTTTGTGATGGGGAGAGACAGGATTTGAATGGCTCGTTGACTCTAACCCGGTCTGCTAAACCGCCCTTTAATGAATGAACTTGAATAGCCACATCCACGTTGTAAAATGATCGTTTTCTTGTTCATTTTACAGCTCCTTATTTGTACATAGAATAATGTATTAAAACAGAGCGGAGGTCTATTTTTCACAATGTTAATTTACAACCAATAAACATAAAACGGCAAAACTTACAGGTGCTTTTCCGACTCGATATATCAAACTCCATTGACACGTCAGGACACACGCGGGCTGTACTTACACCCGTCTCAAACAGTGGCGGCGTGAGATTACAAAAGTGCCGAGTTTACGGCCACTTGTTCATTCACGGCTGGACGAACGTCTCATGTGTCAGCAGTGCGAGGTCGATGGATCACTTCACACTGCTCACTGCGGACGGTTGAAGCGGTGGGTAGCCCAGCTCAGGTTAATGCCACTCTAAAACTAAACTATATTTTTTCAGGAGCGAGCTGGCTATCACAAATGATAACCCAACGAAGTGGCTTACCACGTGGACATTTAGAGCAGCCAATACTGTATTCTAAACGCGTGATGTCGATTCTAGATGGGGAGGGAAAACCCGGAGGACCCGAAGAAAAATCCACGCGACCACAGGGAGAGGGCACGCAAACTCAAAATATGCAGCAGGCGTCCGTGTCGGGATCAAACCCACGACCTCCTGTATTTAAAATCAACATGCGTGTATTGAAGTATTTGGCTGCTATACATTTCCACGTGATAAGCCACTTCGTTGAGTGATCATTTGTGACCAGGTCGCTTCTCGAAAAAAAAAGAGCTATATAGCTCAGTGGGCCTTACCTGGTGAAATTAAAACAAGTTTAGTTTAAACTGGAGAGGGGGCAGGGAAACGTGGAGACGTCACAGCCACCAGGGGGCAGGCGACACACACGGGACGAGGGCACACACAGACTCCAACGCTTCACAGCACCACCACCACAACCTCTTCACTTTGTTGGGAAGTGGCCCTCGAAAGAGGCGACGGCTGCCGTGGAAGCAACGGATTTGCAGGTCGCCGGCTCCACTCGATCTCCACCGTCGACGGAGGGAGAGTTGCACTCGCAGCCATCGGCCGGCGGACCCGTGCCGTGGCCTTCCACGGCCATTCTCCAAGGCAGCGCGATCCCGCTGCTCGCGGCGAAGGGTTCACGACTCGACAGCAATTGTGGGGGAAACAAAACCGGTGGGCCGACGTCGTTGGACACTGCAGGGCACATCAAGACTCCGCGGCACTTTCCCCGATGATTTGTGGTTGGTCATTTAAAATAAATCAGCAACACTGCATTAATACCAACATCTCCACCATGTCTTATCGGAAATGTTTTCTCGCTCGGACCCAAAGATAACTTCTTAAAAACGCGAATTAAGATGTGTTCTTACTTCAGTCAGTGTTAACGACTTATTGCGGCGAGATTGGATTTCAGTCGACCTCTTGCGTTGGCGCCAGGTGGCCCGATGACCCGAATGCCAGCCTGCTGGCGACGAAGGGGACATGTGGGACTACGCTGCCAACGGAGGGTCGTGCAGAAAAATCCGGTTGTACATAGTCTATGCTCCTCTATTTAAAAACCACACTGACCAATGGTCAAACAATCCCCACGACCTGCACTGCATGGAGAAGCTTTCATCCAGCAGTGATTTGAAAACGTTTGCCTGTACACGTACTCGCCTTAATAAGTTATCTGATCTGAAAGGCCACTGCCGACGTTGATGTACTTTTCTGCTGTAAGGCAGCGCTGTGGTTGGCATACTGCACAATGAACCCGCTCGGTTCCTGGCCACGTCTAACATCAGTGGCTGATATCGAACCGGTCCTGGGCCACTGCCACCCTTCCATAAACCCGTACTGATAAAGCATATTGAAGTGTGGTTAAATCAAATCCCATGACTCACTCTGCATGGACAGGCCTCCATCCTGTAAATTACATTTTGTAAGGCAATGCTTGTCAACATGTGCGTTTTATATTGTCCTTGACAGCAGCCGCTTTTCCTTACACACATTCACCCTGCCACTTTGCGAAGACACCTTTCACATTTATTACGGTTTTCCAAACGCCGATACACATCGTAATGGAACGCGTCACAATGGCCAAGGATCTGCTGCTCATTCGCACAGCCAGTACCAGGCGGTGGCTCCCCAATCCAGCTTGCGGAGGCAACAACGTCCGATCAAGGGTATTCCGGTCTCAAGATGACGCGTGCGCGACAGCGAGACCAGGGGAATGTGAAGGCAGGCGGCTTCGTCATCAGCACCCTCGCAGACTCGCAGAGAGACCTTTAGAGTCCCACAGAGACCCACAGACTCACTCAAGAGGCCCAGACTCACAGAGGCCCACTGGGAAACTGCAATGTGCTGGCAGTGGCTTCATCATTGGCGCTTTCGCCACCAGACAGGCACATGAAGCCCAGCCAGCTTCCCAACAGACCTATTCTTTAGAGAGCCCAGCACTGGTGCATTCATTCGTATGTGGTCTTAGCATTATAATCCACAAATAAATAAAAATGCAGCGAAGGAACTAATAGCTCTTACCTTGCCGATACTTTGCTAGACTGTGTGTCCCTGGTTGTTGAGCAGTTTTATTAATGATAAAAAAAACACACGACTGGGTAGGTTGTGACGCTTGTACAGGTCTCCGTCGCGTTTTCGGGTTGTGCCGCGTGCCGTTCGGCACGACGTCCGACGTTTCGGTCAACGTGCTGGGAGGGCTTGTGGCGCGTGGAGCACAACGTTGCACACGGCACAATCCGAAACGCGCCGCACGGTGCTATGAAATATATGTTAAGGGGTAAGCCAGAGCACGTATCAAAGTCCGTTGAGAGCCTTTCCTTTCACCTCGTTAGAAAAGCTACGAAACGATGAAGGGCAGCCAAGGACGCAAAGCCCAGGTCAGTAACAAGAGTCCTTTATTCCTCTTAGACTGCATCTTCCTGTCATCTACCTGGCACTTGTCCCCCCAGGGAAAAAAAAAACAGAAACGGACTTCGTAGCCTCCTCAAACCGGAGCCGTGAGCCACCGGCGGACGTCAGGACCCCGAGCGGGCAGTGGGTCCCCTTCCTCAACGCAAAATCCACTTGGTAGGTCGTACAAAAAAACGCGCACACCGAAAATCAGGGAGTACATCAAATGAAAATATTAAAAACGGCAAACAATACAACTGTAACTTATACGAATATAAGAAAAAGAGAACGTCTGAGTTTGCCGAAAAAAGTGTCGGGAAGGAAAACATCCTTTCATCCTTCATATCCTTGACGGAGTTGCAACCTCTCCTCCTTGCGAAGAACGTCACAAAAGCGTTGAGACATGGTACTGCGCTCTTGCAAACACAACTGTCCCCACGACGAGACGAGCGTCTGCAAGTCCATGCGTAAAATAAAAGAAAAAGTATTCCAAAAGGCACCCCAATTATCATGCCACTAGCAGGCCGGATGACAGCAATGGTCTTAAAACAGCAACCTTTCGACTATGTCGCCTACGTTAAACGAAGAGAATGACACCGGTTTGGATAAAACCGTGCGGAGAGCTGGACGGTCGATAGGACATGCATGGAGGGGTGATCGCGAGGTCTCGCACCCACATTCCTACTGCTGCCCCCCCCCACCCCTTCCACCACGACGGGTGATCGTGCACGGGAATGCCACCGAGGACTTGGCCCATCGGTCGCAATGTGGCAGCAGCGTCCGCCGGTGCAGCGCGAGTAAAAACGCGAGGCACGCCGCCGCCTCGTAGGCCACGCGATGCTTCATTCCCCCGCACACCACATGATCCGATTTGTCATAAAAAGTTTGAAGTCGCTACTTCAACCCATTCCACTGTGCTACTTCGGGGAAAATGTATCGTCATCGTCAATGGCCACATTATTTGTAAGAACCTATTACGTACATGCGCGTAATTACGAGCGTTGAGATTTTAATTGACGATTCGTTAATGGGCACATGCCTAACGCCGAGGGCATGGCAAACCCGGCTACTGCAGGGTGGGGAGAGAGAGGAGGTGGTGTAAGGTTGGTGCGTTACGTTGCGTAGATCTAGCAGCGTACGGGACATGCCAGCTGCCAAACATCTTACAAAAGACCAGTGCAAGACAGAGCACGCGCACACGTGCACGCACGCACACACACACAGGCAAGGAACACACGCACACAGACGCACAGTAACTTGCAGCACAGCTGAACTACCGCATTCACAAATGACCTTCTCAAAAAACCAATTTTCCCTAAGCAAGAAATGGCCAAGCCATCACCACCACCACTACCACAACAACAACCATCACAGCTGCCACCACCTCCCCCTGCCTGCAACTCATCCTCCTCCTAACCCCTCACACCTACGCTCGGCACAAAAGCGCCGCTGCGGCGATCACCGGAGGTGGGGGGGGGGACGCGCGCACGGGCGGCAGGCGGCGCCAGGCGAGCGTTTGGCGGGTAGCGCACGTTATCGTGGGTTTAGGATGCCGACGTAGGGCCGCCGGCCGCTTTAGTAGTAACTCCCGTACGGCGGGCCGTGTGGCTTGCCGCCGCCGCCGCCGCCGCCGCCCCCCGGCCCCGAGCGAGGAACGCTCACACCCAGTTGCACCACAGTCTCCCCCGTGCTCTCGAAGCTGGCCTCCGACGCAAAATCTGTGCCGGGGAGACAGAGCATATACAAGACGCACATTAGTGCCGGGTCTATACCCCCATGCTGCCAGCCAGCTTTACGCTAGGCTTACGCTATGGGAATTACTATTTTTTTAAGGAATTTAAAGGACGCAACTGATAAAAACTAACGGTTCTAATCTTGTGGCACGATTGCTGGGGAATCGACAGCGATGGTGGCGCGCGACTTCATGTCACACGGCCCGTGGCCACACTTGGTCTTAACCCCTCGAAACGGCCAGCCAACGACGTACATCCGTCACTACAAAATCCTAGCGGTACTCATCAGGTACAAGAGGAGAATATTTTAACGACCTGGCAAAACTCTAACTTTAACGAGCTCAGTCAGATATTACAGCAGTGTGTTAAAGAGACAAATAAGATGCAAGAAGAATGGTTTTAAAGACGACACCGGTGGTTAAATCTCACGCAAGATGGGCCCAAAGACAGATCCAAAATATTTATCCGCAAGGTGTAAATATTACATTGAATTGCACATTACCACAGCACGCCATCAGCCGGATGCTGTGCACAGACGTTACGCTCAGATTCTTGAAATTAGCCACGCAAAAACAACTCCTTATCTGCCTGACCCGAGTCTCCCTTTCTCAATAGCTTCAGACAAGTCACCCACGCACACCACCAAGAACACTTCCAACTCACAAGGGAACAGATTTAAAACGCAGGAAATTATGGCCCAGAACCAGTTATAGTCAGGACCCGAACGAGTTGAGCATCAACGAGTTAAACGTAAGAGCGCTTCCATAGCAGGGAGAGGACTCCACCGACTAAACACAATCACCTCGCCTCCAAAGTGAGCCGCCAGCACGGCTATGCGACAAGACGTGCGGCAAACATTGAGCGCACACGCCGGGGTAATCACGCCGCGAGATCACCACAAGAAACTTCCAGCAAAGTCAAGCTTCTGCATATTAAAAAAGCACTTCTGACAAAAAGGAATTGGCCAAACATAAGTAGGGACCCTCCACCCCCCACCTCGTGAAAGGCTACCAACTGAAGCGAGCCGGCTCACGAGCCATCATTAAGTTGAGCCGGGTCAGAGTCATCATTCACTTGAGCCGGGTCAGAGCCACCATTAACTTGAGTCGACTCAGAGCCACCTATAACTTGAGTCGACTCAGAGTCACCATTAACTTAAGTCAGCTCAGAGTCATCATTAACTTGAGTCGACTCAGAGTCATCATTAACTTGAGTCGACTCAGAGTCATCATTAACTTGAGTCAGCTCAGAGCCACCATTAATTCGAGTCGACTCAGAGCCACCAATAACTTGAGTCGGCTCAGAGCCACCATTAACTTGAGTCGGCTCAGAGCCACCTTTAACTTGAGTCAACTCAGAGCCACCAATAACTTGAGTCAGCTCAGAGTCATCATTAACTTGAGTCAGCTCAGAGCCATCATTAACTTGAGTCGGCTCAGAGCCATCATTAACTTGAGTCAGCTCAGAGCCACCATTAACTTGAGTCGACTCAAAGCCACCATTAACTTGAGTCGACTCAAAGCCATCATTAACTTGAGTCAGCTCAGAGTCATCATTAACTTGAGTCGGCTCAGAGCCATCATTAACTTGAGTCGGCTCAGAGTCATCATTAACTTGAGCTGACTCACGAGCATGGCTCCCGAACCATCCTTTGAATCTCGGTGAGCTGAACCTGAGCCAAGCCATCCATGGCCGAGCAACTCACAAAAGTATTTTGAAAGTCAAGGAACAAAAACCGATCACGTGAACTCGCAGCAGCGGCTTTTGGCTAGCCATCAAACAAAGACGGTCACTGCACGGTGCGATTTCGGATTCGCTTCTGTGGTCATCTGGAACGCTCGTCCTTTCAATATTATCAAGCCACCAGAGCTATGCACTTTCAAATCGAGATTGAAAATTCGTTTCTTTAGAACTGCTTTTTGTGTTTAGTTTGTCGTCCTTCCCCCGCACCTCCGATTAGCACGGTTGGCTACATTCGGTCGGAAAGAAGTACAACACACGGTACATACAAAGTAACAGAGCGGCTCAAGCCCCAGTTGAGCCGTTGGAGCCAGCCCGAGGCGAACGGCGACGAAAACAGGCGCAAGACATTTTCGACTCAGAAATAATGTATCCACATGGCTTGCGTGGTTCAGTCACAGATGCACGCAAGTTTATTTGCTCATGTGCACAGCACGTGCAACACCTGTGCGAGGCAATTACACGTTGCTCCAGCAACAGCACAACAGTCTCACAACAGCTAAACACCCGAAGCTGCGAGAACAACGTCGACTCAATCCCCCCCCGACACCCCCAACCCCCACATCCCCGTCCCGCTGCCGCCGCCCACCCTTAAACCCTCGCGTTGCCGTCACCAGCGATTGGCTACTCTCAGCTACTGGGCAAAGCCAGCGGTAAAAATAACGCGGCGTAAGAAGAAATACAAGACTAAGGTCTCAACAACCGAACTACGACCCAACAACCGCCGCCGTCGTTGCTCATGTCCCCAGCACCAGCAGCGGGAGATTTGAGATGACTTCACAGCAGGATGGGGGTGGCATGCGGAGTTAGCCAACAGGAGGGCAGCCTTAATCTGGGCGTCGGCTGAGACTCATAAGCCCTGGACTCCCATCGCTTACGGCCCGCGCATACGCCCAAGCAGCGTTGACACACGGAGGAAGGGCCAGGATTAAGGGAGGCTCCCTGTGGCGCTTATGACAGAGAAGATGCATTAATTTTGGAGCCCCAAGGCAGGTCTGGACACACTGCAACATACTTTTCTAAAATGCATGTGGGTTTTTTTTCTCCCTCCCACCAAATGTGTGACTGGCAGAGAAGCCAGACTATGCAAAGGCATTCAGAAATTAATGTGAAATTGAGGGGTTTGTACTCAAGTACATTAAATAATTTCATTCAACGGACTCTTTTAACTTTCCGAAGATGCGACTGCTTCTCTTCACCCGCCCGCCCCACCAGTTTTACCAGCTGTGAAAATTGAGAGGCGTTCACAATCGAGTAGTTGAATGTTTCAAAACCGTTCCATAACGCTACAACTCTAAACGACAGTATAATAATAACAATCATTATAATAATAAAAAAACTACATCTCTCTTCCGGAACGCGCATGCTTGCGGGAGGGAAAGATGGGCATTACGAAGGCTTCTTCGCTCCGCCGCCGTCTGCGGTCACACAGGGCAGTAGCGCCTGTTGTCCATGTGACGAGGAGCTGCCCAGTTGTACCCGTGGTGCCCTCTCATCGCGAACCGGTGCTCACCGTATGAGGGCTTCTCCATGGCTCCGAAGGCGTAGGACTGACTGTACGCGCCCGCTGCACGCACCGAGAGCCACAGTCAGGGGGTTAGAGGTCTCGTCAGACGACACACAACGCAATGTATGTGTATCGAACACCATTAATTTATATTATCGATCATCATGATGATCATCAAGAGCCAGTGTCGATCCACTACTCGATGGAAGGCCTCCCCCCAAAGCTGCTGTCATCTCTCACGCGATACCACTGCTATTTAGCGGCCCACTCAACATCTGTGAATTGGTTTGGATGGAAATTACAGGATGACATATAGAAAACCCACTGATTTCTACTGATCTCGACTTAGGTATCTCATTGAATGTTGTAACTCAGACTGGTGAGTGCTAAACAATCCATTGCGAATGTAACCTGTACATATTGCACGATTGCACATATGTGCCAATGTGCAAAGCTCAAACAGATTAAGATTACACGTTCCACGAGTGAACTTACTCACGGGGATTTCGTTTGTTACGCAACGTTAAGAACATATTTGTAGTTTTGAAAAAAGTAATTTAGACAATCAGCATCTCCACCTACAATGACACACATTGCGATGTGGCCGAGGTAAAACTATCATAGACTTCAACTTATAAGCGATTTTTATTTTACCAGGTAAGGCCCACTGAGCTATTTAGCTCTTTTTCAGAAGCGACCTGGCCACAAATGATAGCCCTTCGAAGGGGCTTAGGATGTGGAAATCTATAACAGCCAAATACTCTAAATGCATGTTTCTAAATGTGGAGGGGAAAACCGGAGGACCCGGAGAAAATCCACGCAACCACGGGGAGAGACACGCAAACTCCAAATATACAGGTGTCAGGGTCGGGATCGAACCCACGACCTCCTGTATTCCAGGCGAGGTATTTAACATCTCCTAGCCACCGTCGATAATAAAAGATAACTTAGACCGGTAAAGGTAAATTCCTAGCATTTACATAAGCTGAGCCTGAGGCCAGCCATGGCTGAGGCGTTCATGCATGCGGAGCCATGACTAAGAATACGGCCCCCGTAAAGCGAAATATGTGTATCAGTGTTAGCCAATATTAATCCATCGCCAAGTGGCAGGTTACATTTGCTGCTGTCAATGAGAAACCTATGAATGCACCACTTAGAAACGCTGCCTTAACTTCCTCTCCGTCCAAGAGGGACATCGCTGTTTTTAAATTCCCTGGCACTTGGCGACTACCCTGGACTTAACAATGCCAATTCCCATTGTGATGTAACTGCAGTGCTGGTTCTAAGAACCCACTGCGAGCCATAATGTAGTTGGAATATAAAAGAGGTTCATAGCCTAATGCTGTAACCCCAGCGCACTGGGGTTGCACTCGTAAGTCACTTGAAACTATGTTTCTCGGACTGACAAAGCCTCAAACTCAAGTCTGACACGCAATGATACACACATCTCGGCGTGCAGCTACAAAATAAAGAGCCTTAACACGTTGGAGTTCGGGTTAGGCCACGCAATATTACCAGATTTCTGGATACATCATTACATGGCCTTACGCAAAAATCTATTGCGTTTCAAAATAAGAGCCGTTTTATGTTGTTTATTTTGTTGCATTGTGTTGTGTTCTACAAGTGTGACAAAGAGGTAATGCTGCTCATGTCAGGGAACCCGAGGGCCTTACCTAGACCGGCAGGGCCCATGCCTCCGCGTCCAAACATCGCTCCTCTGAAGAATCCTCGACCACGACCTCGGCCACGACCGCGAGACCGCCCCTGCACACACACAAGACAAAGATCCCCCTTATAGCCTAAACAGACTGTTGGGGCAAGTGCTGTTAGCGAGCACCGAAGAAGGCTAGAACGCCACACGAAAGGGTGGGTGGCCAGCACCACGCCCAGCCGCCTTTGTCTCCCGAGTGGCAATGTTTATACGCACCGCACCAGGTACTAATTTGAGGTTGAGTCGACCTAGGGGAGGCCCAGGACCAGTTCAGATAATCATCACTGATATGGGCCGTGAGTGGGAATCGAACTCGGGTCACCAGGTTTGTAGCGCAGCGTGCTAACCGCTACACTAACGCTCCTCACACACACACACAAGGGTCAAGATCAACCTCCGGGGCATGTGCTGAACTTTGTGAAGTTACTTATAATCGACGAGTGTTTTGTAGAAAAAATTCCATGGTACATGCACAGCGCCTTTCTGTTAATTCACTGCTGGAAAAGGGCCTCACTACACCATGCGGGTTGTGGAGATGATATGACCATGAAACATTAAAAACTCGAATCTATTACAACATTGACAGTGATGTTTTTATTGGTGGTCGTTTTGACGTTTTAGGCCATCGGGCCTGAGCTCAGCAATCGTGTTAAAATCATTCGATCATCTCCGAGTCAGACACCGGCGACGTTGAGTGAAAGCAAGAATGCAGGAGCCCACAGATGGCATTTCACGTAATCCCTTGAAACGGTGGCTTAATCCCAGAACAACCTGTCTCGCCCTGGTGCCAGGTTCCGGCTCGATGTAGTCATGGCAAGGGCAGTAATTACAGCCTGAAGCCATCGTGTGTGAGCCTGCTAATTGCACAATTATCCAGGCACAGTCATTTGTTCTCCTGGAGCAGCAATTATTAGATTAAAGCTTAATATTACCGAAACATTTAAGCTTCAAACTATTCGCAAGTCCGGCAGCTGGTCTTTGAAATTCAGAAATGCAAACAGGTGAGCAACTGAGTAAAGTGTGGCAGCATCCACCCACCGATAGGAAAATGTAACAGGCACAGGCGTTGATAGGTCATCACGGCAAATGCCATTGATGCCACACCACACCTCGCCTCCTTCCTTCTGCTAGATCCCATAGTTTTCTGCAAAGTTAACACCGGACCTCCAAGAACGGATCTTACAGTATGCCCACGCCATCTCATGCTAGGCCTTCCCCCCTTGCTCAACATCCTTTTTGATGCCACTGCGATGCACGTGTCGGTGACCCGCCACACTCCACTCTGCACAGCCTCCTCTTCATGCCGACATCTACAACGCTTATTGCCGTGTCCTATTCTAAACCTCCAAGTGGCTTACCTTCATCTTCCTACACCTTGCACATGCGTTCCACCCATCACAACCTCTTATTCCTGATGACATCAATACATTCCTGCCTCATTTGGCTTCAAACTTCAAAGTTGTGCATCCACATCCTTCCATAAAAGTCCTAGCATCCTTCACATGCCCCTGTATTAAAATGCCAGAAATGTATTTTCAAGTTGCTTTGTTAGCAAGTAGGAAATGTGTAAAAGTCTGCAACATTCATGCAGCTGTCTCTGCCAAATGCGAGTACAAGTAATTCTCGAGAATGAAGAGAGCCGTGAAAATGTTTCTAGATTTGAAGCTTTCGTGACTGCAAGGATTCATACTCTTAGGTTTTTTTCGGTAAAGTCACGTAGGTAAAAAATAATAGAAATAAAATAATAAATAAAAATAAAAATAAATCAATTAAATCACGACGTTTCGGAGGCAACACAAGTCTCCGTCTTCTGATACAGTAAATTTAGCTGTGACGGTCCCACCTGAAGACGGAGACTTGTGTTGCCTCAGAAACGTCGTGATTTTATGGACTTATTTTCATTTATTATTATTTTATTTCTATTATTTTTACCTATGTGACTTTACCAAAAAAAACCTAAGCAAATGAAAATGTGTTGAGAATGGCTCAAAGCAGGAATTGCAGAGAAGTCTGATGAGAAGGAATGTGGCAGATGTGGGAATATGCTAATAATAATCATAATAGCTTATCTACCCAGGATAGCCATACGGATTGCAAAGACTCTTGCATTTAGATGTTTGGCCAATTCAATGACATTTTATTTTTTTGCTATGGGAGGAGAACAGAGAATGCCTTTGGAAACCCACGCAGAAAGGGGGGAGAACATACACACTCCATACATGAAGGCACCCAGTCGGGAATCGAACACAGGTCCCTTCTTGCTTCGAGGCATGCGTGTTACCAACTGCGCCGCCCTGCCACCCAATAATTACTTATTTACCCTGAAAGGGTCACCGCTGGAGATGTGATGGTGATCCTAAAGAGGAAAGTGGAAGAGAAGAGGGGAGGAGGAAGGAGACAGATCAGTTGGTGGGACGTGAGGAGTTGGACGGGACTCTACTTGAGATGCTGAAGACCGCGACATGCGGTAAGCGTCTGTCATGGGCATCACCCCCCCCCCCTCTGCACCCCTCCCTCTCCTCCATTCACCCTCCTTCCTCAACCTCTTTCATTGCAAAAAATTTAGTTTAGTTTTTTTTAAGCTCATTACTTAGAAGCTATGTTAATCCCTTTCTTTAATAAAACATGCAACAACTTTTTATCTCGTGTAGATCGCCCTAAAAAAGTCCAGGCATGAAGCACGCTCAATCAAACACACATTTATTGTCTTCATTAACCTTAAGTTACAATGCCGACACAAAGACACGGGGATATAGCCCATCATGGCGGGCATGGTGGTGCCTTCTACTCACGGCGCCGGCAGCGTTGGGCCCGGTGAAGAGGGCTGTGATAGCTGCGAGTGCGGCGTTGGCCTTGGCCACCTTCTTGTTGGAGCCGGTCCCCTGGAACTTCTGGCTGTCCACCTCCACCTGCAAGTACCATCACACAAACCAAACGGTCCCTTCCCTCACCAGCCAACGGTCACCTCTACCCACGTACAGCTGCACACACACAACCGCTAGGGCTAATGGTAGATGGGTGTGTGGTTATGGCGATCTGCCCAATCTTTATGTACAAGCTGAATGTTTCGCTTTAATCAAGCATGTGGGCCAGAGCATAAATTGTAATGATTCAAACCCCATGCCCCCTCCAACCCACCCATGTGATTTGATGGAACTGTCGAAATTTTGGAGTTGCACCTCGATTGAAGAATCGATCACTATTTTCCTTTGAAGTGGATCGATCAAATGCGTTAATGAAATGAGGAAAATATATTTTTTATCACAAAGTTTTTACAGGACACACTTCATGAGCAAGTGCCGTGGAGTGTTGACGGCAAGTGTGCAAGGACACGTCCAGGACGACGAGGGTAAGGTACGCAGCAGCAAGTCGTGGAGCACGCGACCAGTGGAGCCCACTGACCTCGATGACGAACTGCTTGTCGTGGCTGCCACCGGTCTCCGACACGACCACGTAGTTGAGGCCCTTCCTTTTCTCGTTGAGCTCCATGATGGGGTTCTTCCCATTCGGGGTGAGGACAGGGAGCTGCTTGCCCGACTGTGTGGGCGAAGAAGGGTGGTGGGGGTGGAGCAAGATGTTAACGAGCGGTGTGTGCAGCACACAGCCCTAACTACTCTGAAAAAGAATATATTGTATACAACAATTTTACTTATATTTGCTGCATTCATATGGTGCTTAAATGCCTCATCAACGCAAACAGCCTTGCATCAACAATACACATCACTCACATCACCTATCACTGCCCAACACCACGCTTTAGCCGGAAGTAAAAACTGAATCCATCTTGGCAACCTCGGATGCCATCGAACGGCTTCACAAACTCAAGATACAGCTAAAACTCGTCCATTGATTTTCAAATGCCAGAGGAAAGGAGTATACGCCATCTGTCTGTCTGTGTGCCCCCACTGTGAGTGTCGTGTAAACAGGAGAACACTGAACACCACGGTGGAGACGATCGGGGTGAGACTGTGCACTGGGGCGAGACCTCGGTGGTGCTGACGGAGGCGCCAGTCGGAGTGCCCGAGTCCTCGAGTGTGGACGCGTTCTGCTCCGTAGGCTCAGACTTCTGGTCGAGTTCAAGTGTGTCGTAACCCAGGTCCTTCAAGACCTGTGTGTCGGGAAAGCGCGGTACCAGGCAAATTAGAGGAACCACACACGGCAATTGATATTTAGAACTACATTTACATATATAAACCCCAAACACAAAAACAATTATGCTGAGTTTTGGGTTATGTCACGGGATCACCTGGCCAAATTTCTAAGATTCGTTCACCAACCGACATAGCCAAAGAAAATAAATTGCACATATACAAATGTTTAAGCAAATTTATCAATGGGATACGTTTAACTTGAAACTATGCCAAACATCTTCCGAATAAGATCCAGAAAGTCAGAATAAAATCATCAAGATGGATACAAAAACCCAAGTGTTAAGTTAACAATGATCTTGTAGAATAGGAGTAAAGAACGCTTTTCCTTGCTCAAAGTCGAAAAGGACTCAAAATAATGTTTTGGCGAGCAACTAGACCCTAACCCACACTTTAGCGTTAACCAATAACAATGAGAAATATCGAACGAGTTATAAAGAGGCCCTGGCAGTGACGAAAGTGATCAGAGGACAGCTTGCCTGCTCGGCCACGTTGAGGCGTGCGTGCTTCTTGGAGGGCCCGTCGGCCGTGTACTCCTTGCCCTCTACCGTGGTGCTCATGGTGAAGGTAGGCGCGTGCACGGGGCCCGACTGCGTCACCAGCTTGTACTGCAGGCCAGGGTAGTACTTGTTGAGGCGCATCAGGGCGTTGGAGTTGAGCATCGAGTCTGCGCGTCGCAGGGGGCAGGAGGAACGGGAAAGAAAACCCAAAGTGTGTTGTCGCAACAGCTGCGATGGGTGTAGAGATGGCAGCAAGGTTTTCATTGGCATCCTCCAGTTTTAATTGGATGCATTTTAAATGAAGAAAGCAAATAACAAAAAAAACGTGCATCCCTGTCAATTGCCTGTTCATGCCACTGCTGGTGGAAGAGCCTCTACGACAGCAAGTTATAGAAAGCTCCTCTAGAGCAGGGGTCCACAACCCCCGGGCCATGGGCTGTTAGGAACCGGGCCACACAGCAGGAGGTGAGCGTTGAGTCCGCACGTGGCCCTCCCATTGTTTTATTATTCACCACTTCCATCCGCGCCTCTTCCCCGCACTGCGCACTTGTCTCAGTCACGGTTTTGGTCAGCCCACAAGCTCTAACCCCTAGCCTAATGAGTAAAAAACAAACGTCACTGGAGAGCTTCTTTGAAAAGGGGGAAAGACCCAATGATGAATCTCCCTCCGGTCCGTGAAAAAATTGTCTTCCACGAAACCGGTCCCTGGTGCCAAAAAGGTTGGGGACCGCTGCTCTCGAGGGTATGTCACCTCCTCTTCCATGCTGGCAAGGTGTCTTGGAAGAGGTGGAGTAATCACACTTTAACACATCACGTGACCTACTGATTGACTATGGTAAACCCATTTATACCACTGGATGGATAGTGGTCGAGGGATTGAAGAAATTTGCGGCGGTATTTTAAATGCCGCTTCGAGATGTCTAATCTAATCTTCGCCCTGTGCATTTCAAATCCGGTGTGCCAACTAACCATGACACCGTGCCAGTTTCCAAATGAAGACAACCTAATATATAAATTATTCTGAGTTTCGAGATACTTTGAAAACTGTTTTCTTTTTCTTCCTGCCTCTTCCTTTACTTTTTTGCCCCGATGCATTTTGTATGGTCTATGTATCTCAAAGTCACTTTGAGACACTGTGGCTTTTAAACAATTGTTACATGAACATCCTTTAACATTGCACGTACCCAGACTGTCCTGGACTATCCTAGAAAGGTTTAAAACGTTATGAGAAAAAAACATTCTTTAAAATCACGGACAAGTGCGCTACTACTCGCCCTCTCGTGACAACACTGGGTTGATCTCATATGAGAATGTACAATTGTGACACTGATGCTACCTGCAGCAGTGCCATAATGGCATGCTTGGCCCAAACTCTTAAAGCAAAATTTTTCTTTAGAAAAAGCTTTGAGCACACATTGCACAACCTGGAAACATACACAGCAGAAGCCGTTTGTGTTGCATCGTTTTACAACACCCAATACGTTAATACTGATCTTTAACACAAGCATGCAGTCAGCTGCAGACATGACAACAATTGTTTACATGCACAACAAAGCAGAAATTTTGTTAGAGCGTGCCTTACTTTAAGCGCAGTTGAAGCAAGGCACAAGTGCTTTAACACAAGGTCCATTTCCATCCAGGTCACATTAAACTCAAGCCAAATAGGTTCCCACAAACTGAGGCAAATTTACCACAGGGTACCTGGGTAAACATTGGCCAGTTTAGAGTGGTACTGCGGTCAAAAATAAGCCCGTAATGATTAGCCCAAGCCTCGCAACTTGATTGTATTGTATTGATTTCGGGGTAGCAATTCGATTTGTGAAGATTCTTTTACCTTAATGTCATGCAATGCACCTCCTCCACTCTTAAGCGAACCAGCCATATACAACACATGCCAATAGTGACCAACCGATCCTCACACGCACGATCCAAAGTGAGTATCGCGAGTCGAAGAATCTATACATATCGATAAATCAACACATCGCCACTTCCAGAATCACAATACACCACCACCATTAGCAGAACTTGCCGAAGGAATGTTTCTCAGCAGAGGCAGTCGGCTAAAATCCACCGAGTCACGAGTCAGACGACCTGTCGGCGGGGCCCTCCGACGCGAGGTGGATTTGTACGCATGCAGTTTTCATTTTCAATCTAAACTGCAGCAACGCACTACGCCAGTCTTCCCAACATAGCGGCGCAGGCTACCATCATTTTCATCGACCGGCGCAGTACCAGACCGTTAATGCGGTGCGTCGGAGTTGCAGGGCGGAGGACAGTGTGGGGCATGGGGGGGAAGGGGGCCCTGTATAAACGCTATAGCGCCGGGCGAGTAACCACACAAACCGTTGTCTGGCAGACCTTTACGCCGGTCACGCAGCTTCTTGCTGCCCAGGACGACGTCCAAATTCCCGTCTTCCAAGGGGCGCTTCAGGGGCACCAACGAGGGCGAGTCCGCGTGCGCCTGTGGGTCTGGCGCACACAACACCGCCATACTACCCGTTACCAGCAATCTGCCACAATTTTAGTTAGGCTAATGAATAATTGTCGGGTTGGTAGGATTTTAGGTTTTTTTATTAAATGAGATGCTAGAAACCGAACATTCCTGTGCAATTGGGTTTTTGTGGGGGGGGGTTTATTTTCGTTTGTTTGCATTTTCTTTTTGGGTAATCACCAATTAAAAAACATTCGCAATGCTCCCTGAAGGCCCATTAGGAAGAGGTGGAGAGGGACGGCCTGCCGCGCATGCACCAACGACCGCTTCCGCTCTCTGTACTCTGCAACCGTCGCTCAAGTCCACTAACAAACCCCTCCTCATCACGCTCCGGCCGAGGCTTCTGAGTGCGCAGCGGTCAAAAGCAGAGCTGGGATCAAAGCGTTTTGGGTTTGCAGGCGCGCCGCGACAGCCTGCACGAACTTGACGGCAGCGAGACGCCGACACATCGGCGCAGTCGGTGAGAGGACTGCGGCAAGCCCAGTAGTGAACTTCAAACTTAGGAGTACACTTTACTCAACAAGCCAACTGGCCTCCTGGAATCGTCACGGTCTATAACAAAAGCATATTTTACAAGGTATCTGAGCATGGCTCTCTTGTAAATAATGAATGTCCAAAAAGCATAGAAAATGATGCTCAACGCAATGTCACCATGTGACATATAACCGAATAGAGCCTCTCAATTTAGCTCGGTTTCCTGTTTTCAAATCATGCAATTTATCGTCCATTTGACACCGAGGGCTTGCCGCAGTAGACAGCATGGCAGCAGCGTCCACAAAAGGAGGAGGTTGCAAGGTCGGGTGGGAGGGGGGAGCAGCTCACCCAAGGTGTCGTCCTTTGGCACCTTGCGATATTGGGGCCTGACGTACGTCAGAGACTCCATGCCCAAGACCTTGTGCACATGTCCGAAGGCCATGTTTCGCAGGTAGTTCTGTTAAGGAAGAAGGCAAGGAGGGGGGCGAAGAATAGCACAACGTGCGTTTAAAACCGCCCAGGCCAACAAAGCACAGGTGGTGCTAACAAAGTGCAGGTGAGGTCCGGGTTGGGCGTCGTGAGGGTCACCCGCCTCACCTGGGCACTGAAGGTGAGCTGCTCAAGCTGCTGTACGCTGAGGTCGCTCAGGACATCGGTGGCGACCTTCTCGCAGGGGTCGCCCAGGCCGGGGCCATCTGCCAAGCAGACACCACCATTAATAGGTGACCACTGCTGCCCACTGTGGTGGCTGATGTGAGGTGCAGATTCAATTCAACGCTTAATAATTTTTGTATCGTTTGTAGTGCATTTTTTGTCTCGTTTGTATTGCCCAAATTGTATAGTCTACCGCACAATGTCCCATTTCCTCTTTCTCGTTCACTCCTTCAGTCCAAAATGTTACATGTGCACATAAAAGGGAAGCAATTGCTTGTTCACGGCATTGCTGCCGGAAAGGCCTCAACTAGTGGCCGCCACTCGGATATTTGGCCTATTCTTCCACGCTGCCGATTGACTGTGGGGAACCCTTTTATACTGTTGGGTGGACAAAGGTGGGGGTGGATATAAAAATGTTGCCCATCGGAATTAGGACCAAGCGAAAGAAACCTTCAGATGGTGACCGAGAGGGGGGAGGACATTACCTGGCATGAGGAGGCCGGAAGATAGGCACTCCATGACGCGTCGCAAGCCCTCGCCGGCTCCCATCGGACGATTGCACGTTCCCATCGCTTTTTCGCAAATTAGCTCCAATGCCTGCGGCGCACCAGAGGCACAGAAGATCGCTTGAGCCAAGGCTACGGCTGAATTGCACGACCACCACCATAGAGAGGGAAAGATTGTAAAATCCTTCCTCTAAAACCGTTTGTGAACCATGAATTTCAATCGCAAAACTTCCTTTAAATGAGACAAAATGCATCACAAGAGGAACATCCTTGTAGACTAGAGCCTAAGAGACGTAATGGGCTGCTCACAAGCAGCAAAGCAAGATTGCCAAAATCATGCCTTGCATGCGTGCCATATGACCACCATATGGCACGCACAATGCTCTCAACCTTGTTGAAACCACCAGAATAAAAAATTGCTACCGAAAACTTGCCATGTACTGGCTGCCCACGTGGCAGAATGATGCAATATCGTCTGTACATGTGACCTATAACCTGCACCTCTTGTCTCCAGTTCTCTAAAATATACCTCGTTAATCCCACTTTCAATTCAATATTCTTCATCTCATGTCTCCAGGTCTCTCATCTCTCTCTCAGTAATAATTCTCACCTCGCTCATCTGTACCTCTTTATATCACGGGGAGTCACAACTTTTGGCAGGTCACAGCTCAGAACCACATTAATGGCCCACAGGCCATCAGTTGTCGAGCTCTGATCTACATCATGCCAGCGGCAGCATGGACAGAATCTGATCTGAAGTGCGTTTTCCCTGCACAGTATAGAGTGGACACTGGGGGTGACTCCTCCCAGCTGAACTTCTGAACACCCCCACCGCTCACCCAGCCGTTTAGGGGCTCCCATGCCGGGTCGAATGAACTCAAGTGTCGGAGGAGTCGAATAACGATGACGCAGGAGCGTAGAGGGCTGGCTCTTGCCTGGAATGATACAAAATAAGAATAGAAATCACAATGAATAAATACTAGGCTGGTTTCACTTGACAACAACACTGATGCTTGTGTAAATGTTAGCAATGCATTGCAGTATTTGCTATTTTAACATTTCACGAGTCCTAAATAGCAACGACCGCATGATTTTCTCTCCTGTCTTTACAATCAATCAAGCCGACTATGGGTAAACACAAACCCTCTAATTGCTTTTGTAGCCTCATGAAAATGATCAGCCGTGTTTAGTTTAACCTGGCAGGTGCTTCAAGTACAAAAACAACACGAGAAAGCATCAAGTTTCAAACAATAATTCAAGTGAGCAGTTAATTAACCATTCGATTTACTTTTCAACAACAATGCAGCTCATAAGGCTACAATAACAATAAGGCAGTAAAACGTGGGCAAACCTGGAACCACTTGGCGCGGCGCAGTGATGCCAGGGCCTTAAGGCAATGCTGCCTGTCCAATACATCCGGAGCTTCCTTTACGGTAACCTTCTCTATTGGGCGAGCGGGGAGTAAAAGACGGGCACGGTTTGACCAAGAGAGAATCTGTCATTTGTCGGAGACGCGGGTGGGGAGGCGAAGGAAGCAAAAACCAGAGGTAACACAAATGAAAAAAAAATTCTTAAATAAAGATTAGAGATAAACTGCGGGCATCTCTCGAGTTCCCCGTGTGGCAGGCAAGGCAGGTGGAGGCAGCCAGACATCGTCCTGCCCAGGTTTAACATGACAACTGGACACACGCTTTCCTCTGCATATAGTGCAGGAAAGCACTTCCCACTTGGTCAGCATAAAAGACGAAGGTTTCATCGCAACAATGAAACCAATATTATAATCCCCACAGTTGGGATTGAGTCAAATTGAGTGGAGAATCAAATTTTACTAAATATGTTTGTGTGCAATCAATGGTGATTGGCCTAAGACCATCAACTAACAACACTTGAGGACATGATTTAAACATAGGCAGAAGATTGGATCTGAACCTAGACCCTTAGCGGTGCCAGCTCAGCACATTGACCTCTGCAATACCTGGCCACCTACAAACTTTTACTAAAATTGACAGCAGTGACAGGCATCGTCAGGCCGCCAACAAAACCAACGAGGCGAGTTAATGGGCCGTTTCCAACTTCACACATCGTGAATGAGGTTCACATTAGACAAGTGCGGGTGTGGTCTTGCCAAATTGAACAAAGCAAAGACCTCAACGACTGCATGACCTGCCACACGCAAACACAAGCCACAAACATCCTATCAAGACACTCCTCCTTCCCCCCTCACCCACTCCAACATGACAGACAGCGTCCGGTTGGTCAAAGGTCCTTGGGCTCCTGGACAAACTAGATGGCTTTGGGCAGGCGTTGGCGTCACAGGAGGAACAAAAATAAAAAAAATCCAGACTGCGATAAAACCAGACAAACTAACAAGTTAGTCATTGATTCTGACCAGAAAGAACGCCTGAGCAATTCTCGGCCAATGTAACTGATTAAAGCAAAGCAAGCCATCAACCGTTTCCCTTTTCACGTATGAAGTAAGCTGCTGTATGATTGTATTACTTTATGTTATAACACTTGCTGATCCAAGGAAGTCTAACCAAGTTTCATCAATCATTTTGAGGAGAATCCTGCAAAGTTTTCACAGAAGGGGCAATGATTGCTCTGTATATTCCAGTTATGGAATTTGTGGGTAATTATCCAAATTTGGAGCATGACACCAGTATACAATGGCCCAAGTTTGCAAAGGACGTCATGGGATTAATGCGACCACAATATTGATCAGGACGGCTGCTGGATTTGAACCGTAAATCTCTGCAAAAAGCAGCAAACATGCTACTGCTATACCCTTTCAAGCAATAATATAATGTGTAAAGCTTGATGTAAAGCTTTCGTGACTGCAGGAATTCATACTCTTTGGGTCAAGTCACGTAAATATAAATAATAGGTCACGAAGTTTCTATCGCAACACAAGCAAATCGTCTTCACCTGAAACATCGTGACCTATTATTTTCTATTTACGTGACTTGACCCAAAGACCCAAAGAGTAGGTGAAAAGCTGTTCACCTTCATTATTACTGGAAAGGGTGAGGCCTTTTATTTTTTCATCATTTTTATACCAGCAAAGAAGGTTTCATAGGTATGTTACCACGAGGCCATATCAGCACCCTTTAATGCATGACACACTTTAGGAAGCTGCAAATTGTTGTGCCGCTGAAAAACTGCATGAGCTAAGCAGTAGCTTTCAACGACCCTCAACTTAATTTTTGGTTGATCGATTACTTGCATTAGCCAGTCACGACAGCCCAATTGAGGAGTGCAGTGAAAGCAGGCTCCACAAAGTAACGAGTCTGATACTGTGTAGTGAGGGGCGGGGGAGGCAGTGAGATAACTATGGGGAGTGGGGCAGAGAGGGGGGGTCCATGCCAGTAGGAGCTGAGCTGGCAGCAGGGCGGGACCGCATTATGAACGGGCACGGTCTGTTTTCACTGCACACATCAAGACAATCCGTTAAGACTCGCCAGGCAGAGTGCAGACAACAAACAGTGTTACAATTTGGCCAGAATAATGAATTTTGGTAGTGACCCTCGCAAAGCCTTCCAACTATTTTACCTTGGCCACGTGTGTCTGAGAACATTTCCTACAAAAAAAACGTCAGGACACTGTCTTCACACGACCCATTGCTAACAATGTGAAAAGAAACAATGTATTTCTAATTTGAATGCTTGATAGGAAGGCTGATTTTAATACTGCAAAGGTTTTCATGGTTGTATCACATATAGTTCGGCAAGTGTGATATTTCACGCCATGTACAGGGAGCTCCATTAGGAAGTGATTATCCAAATTCTTCCGAATTCAGTTCCTCTATTAGCTCCCAGCACATCAAGTGAAATATGGGACATCATGCTGAACAAAACAGTACAATCCAAACAAATATTGCGACTTAATTTAATAGGGCCCAACAATTATATCTGAATTATGTATACACGGTAACTTGTGTATACGTCAACAATCAGCGGCAGGATGCCGAATACAAGTGCAGAGTCGAGTGTTGCCTGTAAGTATTCAACCTCAGCTCTGACCCCAATGCGAGGTTGCAAAGGCCCAATGGCGGGAGCTAAAGTGAGGGGCATGTGTGTAGGCGTGCGCCAGGTAAGGGAGCGTCTCGGTGCAGGCGCACCTCCATCTCCTCCCTCCTCCTGCTGCTCCATCTCCTCTCGCACCAGCGGTGAGGTGAGCGTCACAGTGAGGGTGAGGAACGGCTCAGTCTGGCGTGAGATTACCACAGACGCCTCGTTTGCCTTCATCTCCACCAGGAACTCCTCATTTTTCACGGCCTGCATGGACGAACAAAAGAGGGTTGTTGTTAATGATATTTAAAATCCACCTCTTTCGATGCATCTGTAATATCAAACAAATATACAAGAAGCGACCTGTGTGATATTCCTTGAATTTAGTAAGTGATCTTGATTTGAAGCTTTCATGACTGCAGGAATCCATACTCTTTGGTTTTTTCGGTAAAGTCACATAGATAGAAAATTAACAGATCACAACGTTTTGATCGCAATACAAGCAACCGTCATCAGGTGAAACAAAGAGCAGTTCTCCTGCTGTGTTTGTTGTGATCGAAACGTCATGATCTATTAATTTTCTATCTACGTGACTTTACCGAAAGAACCAAAGAGTTTAGTAATATAAGTGTTTATTACTTTTACATTGTATATTCCCTTTATTTTCTGTGCAAATTTAAAGGTCTCTATGCGAGTCTAAATCTCGATGTAAATAAATGGTGACCAGGCTGAGACCATAAAATTATTACACTTGATAACACAGTTTAATCATGAGCAGGCTGTTTGAATTCCAACTCAACATCTCAGCAGTGCTGGATCGATATCTCTCAGTATTTCGGCGCCTGAATAACCGTGGCAACCTCTGTGGCTGCAATAAATGCTTCATGGAACCAACACGCCACAACTGTTACATGTGCCCCCCACCCCCTGCAGCATTTATCCTTCCATAACCGCTGTTCAGTGGCACCAGCATTGCTCTTACCTTGAGCTGCGCCGGCAGGCTCTCAGAGACGCGGCTTAGCAGGTGAATCGTGGGCTTCTCACGACACAGCAGCACCAGCTCGAGGTCTGTGTCGCCCGTGAGCAGCAGGCCCTTGGCCACCTTGCCCACGCGCATCACCCCGCGCAAGGTACGCTTCGGAGGTTCCGCCGGCTTCTCCCTGCGCCGGTGCAAGAATACGAAAGCATTTCAAGAAAGTGAATAGCGTTCGGATCAGTGTTTCGGTTGTACCGCACATTGTTCAGCACAATGTCCATATTTTTGCTCAACATGGCAGGAGATTCTTCAGGAACTGAATACAAAAATTCTATGGAATTTAGTTCCTGCCGAAACTCCCAGCGTGATGTGAAACGTCACACACCATGTGGAACAATATACTGTACAACTCCAAAACACAATGAAGAGGTGTAAAGCAAAACACGCAAAAACCTACGTAATATTAACAAGAGTATCAACTGATACAAGCATGGCCTGCTGTTAATGCAGCAGGCCATGCTTTCCCACCTGATGACGGGCGCTTGTGTTGTGCCCGAAACGTCGTGATTTATTTTATTTTTATACCCACGTGACTTTACCGAAAGAACCAAAGAGTATGGATTCCTGCAGTCACGAAAGCTTCAAATACAAATATATGTATAATTCTGCACTTTGTCATAGGTCAGATTGGTGATGGGGGTGTACCAGTTCAGATATCACATGCCACTAATGTTGGCCATGGCAAGAAACTGAACTTAAGATTGCCAGGTGCACAGCACACTGCACTCGGTAATGTGGGAGTAGAGTTCAGTACAACAATTGACACCCGTCTTCCCAGGGTAAGAATTGAACAGGAGGGTTAAACCATCAAGACTTGTGAGTGACAGCTTTCAAATAATATATTGTATGTCACAGGGGTCAGAATTCTACGAGGGTCAAAATATGAGATGATCTCCTACTTTTCTCCATCGCTGGCCTCCTCGCCATTCTCCGACTTGACCGCGACGTCGCCGGGCTCGGCCTTGACGGTGACCGGGGCCTCGTCGACTTGCTCGGTGGTCTGCTTCGCCTGGTCCGTCTGATCTATCGAGTCAGACACGAGCTTCAGCGCCTTCTCCGTGGTGGTCACCATCTCTTGGACGGCCTCCAGCTCGGCCTGCGTCGGGTACACCTCCGTGTGCTTGGCCAACGCATGCCGGTCGTCCCGTGCAAACATGCGGTACGGGCGATACTACGGTACGCGTGAGCACAAATAGGAGAGAGGACACGCGGATGCATACAGGTTAGGTTGTGGCAAGGTATTCGTTTCAGCTGGGTCTTCACAGGTCGATGACCCACATATTGCATCCACTGTAGTCAAGGCAATTTTACACCTTGGGGTGAAACTGTTATTACAATCTAATTTCTGCCCACTTATTACAAAACCAATTTCAAATCGTTGCACGTATTTTTCTTCATGTCCCACAATTAAAATATTACAAAAACCCACCCATACTGATAGATTAACCTACCCCAGCTGCAAGTTTAGTACCCAAAAGAATGTGATATTTCCACTAAACAAAACAGAGGTGAGTGGCGCAAGATATTTTCTAGTATGGAGACTCCAATAAGACTTTGACTATGCGCTTCTGTATTCTTTAACCTCTCCCAAGTCCCATTTTTAAAAGAGCCAACTTGATTTGCCCATTTAAAAAAATAATTTTAAGTTGTTATTTAGTTTTACGTAATTGTATTGATTTGAATAATGTATTACCTATCGTTTTACTGTCATATTCACTTGTTTCAACAGTTGATGGTGTGAGGCACACCAACACGTTTTTATATACTTGTGCTTCGGAATAAATTAAAACTGCATGAAATGCACGTTTACGAATAGGGTCATGATCAGGGCAGTGCAGTCAGAAGCAAATGGATACAATCGACAACTATGTTAAGCGCTTATACTCGTATGAATAACGTTGTTCACTTCCTACCATGTTTGCTGAATAGAAGAAGGAGCTGCAAAGAGATGAAGCTTGCACCAGATATTGTAATGGTTCTTTAAGCGTCACCTGTAACAAACAGCACTCAATATTATAATCCATACACATGCATGGTTTACACCACAGCCTCCTATATCAAGACAATCAATCTAAAAAACTACACATCACCAGGTTGATGGCTGATTTAACCAAGCCAAATGAGCTTTATATTTGTTTTTATTGTGAAAGTCCTCATGTGGTAGGGGATAAATGCAATTAAATTAGCTTCAGTGGATTTAAAATGGAAGCACTTTCCAACGACCAAGCAGTTGACAAACATGTTTTGTTTATTAAAGGGACAAACTACCTGCCAGACGTGAGATCAATTATAATTTGTTCCAGCACCGACGTTAGTTGAAATTAGATGATTGCAATTCATTACGAATCGTTCATTTACAATTGTAAGAAATCCCAGGTCTGGTATCCAGTGCCAATGAGGGTTCAATTGCTCGAAGCGTTTTAATACATGGCTTTAATTATAGTGCCGGGCGGTGGGCATCCCCTGTTTACATCCCAGGATTCATCATCATCAGCCATGAAAACACGCGCGCTGTTAATTCATTCGCATCTGCACCTTCGAACGAATTTTAAGTTTAAATGAGTGCGGCCTTGCACCGAGGCCTCGTCTAGGCGAGCCTGACCTCTCGCCGTAAAACTTTAAATTCGCCACTCACTCGGCGTTTTGATCAAGAAAAAGCGACAGTGTGCACCCAGTAAAACATTCTACAGTTAAACGAGCAACTCGTTTAATTCATAAAATAGCATTTTAATTGAAAAAGGCGGGAGGTGGCCTGTGCGCAGGCTTCATTCAGGCGAGTGCCGTCACCTTCACCGCCGCCAACGCAATTGACTCTCGTGTCAACGAACGTTATCGTTGACGTCGTCACTAACGCCGCCGGTTGCGATGAAGAAGTGTAACGCACGCGGAGGGGAAATGAGGAGGAAGTTTACGACGGAGATGAGGAGGAGGCGTGCGGTCTCCTCGCCTCGCACAGCCGAGACGAGACCCAGGTAGAGATGGCGGCGCGGGGACCACGTGATCGCCAGCCCCGCCCCTTAACTCAACTCCCCCACAGAGCCCCCCCGCATCCCACACACCACATTCACCCCGTCCCTCAATGAACCTCTAGTGGTGGTGGAGGAGGAGGTGGAGGAGGAGGTGGCGGTGGAGGAGGTGGTGGAGGAGGAGGTGGTGGTGGAGGTGGTGGCAGTTGTGGTGCAAAAGCACAAACAACAGAGACCCAACACGTCCGTCGTCAATAACACTGTGGCTATATAAAAAAAAAGGAAAACAGATCATAGGCGACGTTTCGGGCAATGACCCTCCGTCACCTCTCTATGATTATACACGTTTCCTTTTCAGGCAGTCTTATTGGCGAATGTGCTGCGTTATTGTGTAATGGCGATGGGTGACGAGGGTCTGCAGTGATGAGTGATGGGGTCCCATCGATACTGTGCGGCGGTGCCCAAGCTTGCCGAGTGCGTGGGAACCCTTGCCAACGTGCAGACATTGAGCGGACCACGGGGCTGGGACCCACTGGCCCATAGTGATGGATGGTGGTCTGTGCTCAGTGACAAATGAAGCTAGTGCGGGGCCTGTAGCATGTGTTATATAGGGGCCCTAAACTAATATTAAAACACAAATGTTTTACTTGCATAGTAAAGTAATTGTATTTTTTCATTTGCTATACCGCCAGATAATACGACATAACGCAACCTTAAACACCCAGTCGTTCATAAAAGTTGAAGGCAGTATAGTACTATAGTAATAGAGCAAGTGCAGAATCACTGAATCGGAATTGATAGCTTGATAGCATTTAACGAGTGACACTTGAAAGCGCGGGCCCCGTAGCATTTGCTACTTGTGCTACTAGGATAATCCGGCACTGTCTGTACTGATGATTGATGGTTTATACTTTAGAGCAAGTGGTTCTCAACGTTGTTATGGCTGCTGTACCACCCGCTTGTGGAATTTTGTTTCAAGAGTACCCAATTGCTCGACCCAACTTGGTTTTGAGAAATAAAAGTGTGAATAATGAACATCAATATTTTAGTTTAATGTGTAAGCTTTCGCTTTTTGGGTTTGATCGCGTAAGTATAAATGTGTCGTAACCCTCCACCACCCGACACAGCCAATTAGTAAGCGATTTGTCACGTAAACAAAACGCCAATTAGTTACTACTTCAGCCCACGGACGTATTAGAGAGTAAATCCACAACATTTACAATTTGAGTACGACGTTTCGCTGGTAATTACATCCAGCAACATCGGGCGATTTGCCAGAATAGTGAAGCCATTCACCTGCTTCCGGTCTTAAAGGGTGCAGCAGTAGGACGACGTCATCACTGAAGCTATCAGGTGCATGAATCAGAGGCGAGGGAGGGGGGGTATTGTAATTCCATAATTGATTGGTAATCTTGACGTAAAGCTTTCGTGACTGCAGGAATGAATATTCTTTGGGTCTGTCGGTACAGTCACGTAGGTAGGTTCAAATAAAATAGCCAAAAAATAGCAAAAATCTACAACGTTTCGATCGCAACACAAGCGTTCGTCATTAGGAAAAGGGGGTTAGCTTCTAAAGGTGAACTGTTTAAAGGTAAACTGTTTAGAAGCTAAACCCCTCGTCCTGATGACGAACGTTTGTGTTGCGATCGAAACGTCGTAGTTTTTTTTTATTTTATTTGAACCTATCTACGTGACTTGACCGAAAGACCCAAATAATATGATTGTTAATAATTTAATTAGTTTGTATTTCCTCTATTTGTAATTGTCAGATGTATTCTCTTTCCTCTTCCACGCGTGTGTCCTACTCGTGTGGAGTGTTCCACCGTCCTTGCCAGCCACCTGCTCCACACCGCCCCGTTCCACGAAATCTCTCCCTCCGCTCCTCTGGCCACCACGTCCGATCGCACCACATCGCCCCACCTCTTCTTCTGCCTTCCTCTTCATCTCCTCATCTTACATTTACTTAATAATACGCTTCCAGGCCGCACTAAGCCTGGAGCTGTCAGAACCGTTAAAATTATTTGTATTTCTCTCAATTTCAATGGATTCTCGAATTAGTCTTGGCCAGTAATATTAGTCTTGCACAACACTTCAAAATAAATTGAGTGTCCCTGTTGGCAAGCATATTCTGCAACTGCCGACAGTTGTGTTTGAGAGTATTTAATATTTCTTTGGCGTTCTTTGAGGCTTAGGCTAATGTTACGTCCCGTATGTGCAATATCGCACCTGTCACATAAGAAATGAATCCGATACACACCTTTTCTTGATAACGTATGCAATTCATCTTTAGTCAAACATACTAGTGTTTTAATTTTGTGTACCGTGCCAAATCTTAATTAAATGTTTTGCTTTTCCAAAACTCGAGCTAATTTATCAGTTACTGCCGCGATATATGGTATTGTAATTGTTTTCATAACTTGATCGCTTTCAGCAGCATTGCTGTTAGATCTTAGTTTGGCATTCAGTGCTCTGTTAATTTGAGCATTATTTTTGCCATTCTGTCTTAGTGCTTCTTTAACATGTCTAATCTCTCTCCTCAGCCTTTCACCATCTGACACTGTTTTAGCCCGATGTATGAGCGTCTTGATGAGAGAGGATTTCTGTGCGAGCAAAATATCTCGGAAAGGTAGTGTGTTATTCACCTCCATTTCCATGGTGAACTGGATGGCCGGGTTTTGTGAATTGATATGATTTAGGAATTCATTAAGTGTATCTTTACCATGTGGCCAGACAACCAAAGTGTAATCTACAATATAAACCAAAAATATGTTTTTAATGTACTTGAAGCACGAGCTCTTGCTTGAAAGTTTTCCATGTACAGATTCACAATAGCAGGAGACAACGGAGAGCCCATTGCCGCTCTTTCCTTTTGTTTAAAGAAACCACCTCTCCATAAGAAACAAGTGTTTTTCAGACAATGGTCAGCTAGTTTTGTATTATCTTTTGGTAAACCTGCCTCATTTACTACCGTATCGAGCCATTTCAATGATGCGTTAACTGGAACCTTAGTAAATAGAGAAATTACATAAAAGCTCACCAGAATATAATTAGGGTTAAGTTTAATATGTTTAATCATATTCACAAGATGTTCTGAATTTCTTATGAATGAAGATGTCCTACCGATTAGGGCTGTATTTGTTTAGTTACATATTTTGCTAATTTATATGTGGCAGTGCCTATTGTGCTTACTATGGGTCGTAATGGGATACCGATGGTATGCATCTTTGTTAGCCCGTATAGTCTCGGTGGTTTTGAGGCCCTTGGCTTAATTTGGTATTGCTGGATGTAATTATCAGCGAAACGTCGTACCAATCAAATTGTAAATGCTGTAGATTTACTCTCCAACACACCGGTGGGCTGAAGTAGTAACTAATTGGCATTTTGTTTACGCGACAAATCCCTTGCTAATTGGCTGTGTCGGGTGGTGGAGGGCTACGAAACATTTATACTTACGCGATCTAACCTAAACACCTTTATTATAAATCAACATTTTAACCAACTGTCCATTTTGTGAGGTATCCTAACTAGCTGCTAGTAACTGCAAGTGAATAAAAAAAAATCTCCGAACTCTCTGCACGCGTTACATCATTTGGTCTTGCTCGCTGGTTACTCTTGGAAACTGCATTGTTGACGATCAATGCGTTTGGAAAGGTCTTTCATAGCGTTCGAGGTTTCCATATGGATTTCAGATTTATCTTCATTTTTTTATATTGGCAGATTCCTGCATGAGTATTCACCAATGACTCTCGCGCATGATATAATTTCACACATTTATACATCACCCCACGTACCTCCTGGGACATTGCCATGTACCCCCAGGTGTCCAGGTACCCCCAGTTGAGAACCACTGGTCTCTAGTGATGGTCTCTAGTGATGGTGATGGTCTCTAGTGATGGTCTCTAGTGATGGTCTCTAGTGATGG
>CM025617.2:995958-1020855 GCA_014621495.2 Entosphenus tridentatus | reverse complement strand
AAGAACAGTCCCATTTTTTATGGCCACGCAATGCAGCCATTTGTTTTTTTTCTAGCGCTGCCTGACAATGGATTGGCACACAGCTGCAGGTTAAAGGCGAAATGTTGGTTGGGGTGGTAACCCTGTGGTCTGGCAAAAAAGTGACACCAGCCATGTTGTTGTCACATGAGAACGGGCGGTGATTGATCTTTCCGGTGCGATTTCAACTCTTCCCCCTTGTACAGTGGAATTTGGCTGAGGACTTGCGTGTTTATGGTGGGACCCTGTGGTTTTCGGTGGTGTTGTTCTGTTTGTGGTGTGTGTACAAGCGTATGTTTCATTTTCATCAAAATGTGAGAGAAGTGACAGGCACGTGATAACTGCTCCGTGACTTAGTTTGTGATTCCCTACGTGTGTGTGTGTGTTTGAGCGAGCGTGTCTGTGGTGTGCTATCCTAGTTGCATTTTGCCAGATGGTCTTTTGTGTAAACAGCTTCTCTGTGGCTGAGCACAGCATATCGCCCGTCATGCGGCCACTGTAATTAGATTTCTGTTTAGAGCGACACGCCCTGACAGTAGCTGCTGCCTCTTCCTCCTGCGCCATGGCGCCTTCAACAATGACTCAAACCGATTGTTTTAAGTTATTGCCTTGAAAAAGTATCAATAAACGGGCGCATCGGGTGACTGATCAGGTGACTCCGTGGAAACCGTTGGATGAGCACGACAAAACGCTCGCCTGAATGAAAGGTCCCACTCCAATCATCGCCGTGACCCCGTGGCCACTTACGACTTGACACACCGTGACTCTTGCAACACAATTGAAAATTATCTGTAAAGGTCGCCTAGTGGCACCGCGTTTCCATCAAATTCCATCCATTTGACACCACCACCTCTTCCTCGTCGTGCATGGATGTGTGTTCCTTTCACAAGCGCACTGCTACAAACCCAGTGACCCGAGTTCGATTTCCACTCGTGGCCGATACCAATGATGAATATTTTACCCGGTCCTGGGCATCTCCTTGGTCGACTCAGCCTTAAATTAATAGCCAGTGATATCTGAACCAGGCCTGGGTCCTCGTATTCACCAACCCGCACTGACCTGCCTGGTGAAGTATGGTCAGACTACCCGTGTGACCGACGTGACGTGAGGCTGCCTTCATCCAGCAGTGGATTATTAAAGGGCTGTAAATAAAGTTGTGAGCACTGCACACTTTGAAATGGTGCCAATTGTATCAATTTTCATTGAACATGGCTTCCTCGTGCATTCTTCCTTGATGGGTAGTGATTGAATATCCTTGCTTACGTGGTTAATACGACTACATTTCGCCAAAGGCGACAAACACCACAAATGCCTGAGTGTGCAAGTTGTAACACCCATTTTCCACAATGTGCAGCTGATCTGTAATGTTGCCCAGGCCTTGTTTCCTGTGGATGTGAAATCCTTATCCATTGTTAAATAATTTAGTTTTTTCCCAGGTAACTTAAAGCGTCGCTAAAGAAAATGTACACACACACACACACACGCGTCCTGTCATTTATGCTACAGTGTAATAGAACGTATATTTTAAGACCCAATTCACATCTTAACATAGCCGACACATGTCACTTGGACGATTTGTCTCATTGTTGGTATTTTAAATTATGGCAATTTTTGTTTCCAAATTTCTGGCACATAGGGGAAATGTAACCGGGCTTTTGTGTTGTTGTGCTAAGGCAGTGCTAAAAGTGACGGTGGTGAGTTTTGTGTCTGTGCTTTACAACACCGCCAATACGGTCTCCGTTGTTTACTTTGTGGGCGCTTAATTTAAAGCTCCCCACCGCTGCTTTACCCAACCGTGGAGGCGTAGTATGTGAGTGTGCGGTCGCCAAAATCCGGGTTGGTGTCAGGAGCCCCCTCTCCGCTGTAGCCGCCCACTCGTGTTATGAGTGTCACTGCTGTCATGGTGCACTCTCACTCCGCATTTCCTCGCCTCGCCACAACACGGCGAGGTGAACAGCTGTTACCGCAAGACATGACCCAGAAAAACAAACAGCGCCGGTAGCTACACACCTTGGCTGTTTTTCAGGCTTGTACGGCATGCGCTTGAAGCTTAATTCATAAGAAAAATACTTAGTTTCGGACGTTTGTGTATTGAAACTTAATCCCAAGTTGCAGCATTTCGTTGAAATCATCCAGCAGTGTACAGCCAATTTATCAGTTCACTGCTGGATGAGAGCCTCATGCCATGCAGACAGTGAGAGAGTTAACCTGACCGTAACTGCTTCACGTTGGGCAGTGTGGGTTGGTAAATGCCGCGGGTTGGGGGCGGTTACAAAACAGCAGTGGATTTTGCTGCACTGCCCACAATGCCTATTACACTTGTTTTTTTTAGCTTTGTGGTCGCTTGCCCCAAGCACCATGTAGGCCCAAATCTGCTTAGCTTCTGAGTGATCAGACAAATATCGTATGATTTGGCCATAGAACAAATGTATATTTTTCGCCAAACTGCTTTGTCAAGCTGAAAAGTACGGACAAGCAAGGATTATGTGCGTGTGTGGATTTACACTGTGTCAGAAAGAGGATCAAATGAAATAGAGCGCACACACAAGCGGGGCCAAGGACGTTTTGCTCGGAGGGATGTTGTCCGGTGGTGGAGATGAATGACGGCGATAGCCAAAGGAAGGAACATGCCCGAGAGGATGTCCATTGGAAAGAGGGAGCGATTCACTTGGCACGTGCTCATGTACATGGAAAGATGGTGAAATCAGAATCCGATGAGCTATAAAGGCCTTTTCACAAATGTCCAGTAGGGGCGGGTCAGAAAGTTACAATAGTAAACAATACAAAAACGAGTGCAAAATAGAGAAAAGGTGAGCAAGTCACTTCATAATAAAATATAAATAAAGTATATAGAGTACAGTGGTCCCGCGGTTAGCGATATTGAATGGTTCCACAAAAAACATCGTTAATTGAAATTATTGTTAATGGAATATAGGAAATGCACGTTAAAGGCTTAATTTCTTCCAAGTCGATTGGAAGTTGACCTTTTTCACCCTAAAACATTTTCTAATATTTAAGCACGCAATTTTTATGAATAAACGTAACAAGAATATATTAAATCATTAATATTATAAACATGGATACATAATGAATAAATAGAGCATGATATAAAAATTATTGCCTTCGGGTTAAAAGATGGATGGATTAATTTCCTGCTTAATTTGCACAATTATTTTCCTCACTCTCGTATTTCTTCACCTTCAGTTTAGGGGCCATTTTTAGCGATCTTATTTAGCTTTTAAGTAAAAAAACACGAAGTATGCAAGAGCTGTTTCCATAAGCAACGAACATCAAACATTGAAAGCGAGCAGCCAGTTGCTCTCAAAACGCTCAAAACGGCCTCGTTGATTGGCTGAGGTCTCTTAGGAGTGCTCCGATTGCCAGAAATTGGCATCCTCGTGATATTGTAAACATCGTTAAATGATACTCTTTGGTTCTTTCGGTAAAGTCACGTAGGTATAAAATAAAATTAATGACGATCAGCAGCAGACTGCTTTTCCACCTGATGACGGACCGCTTGTGTTGCGCCCGAAACGTCGCGATTTATTTTTAATTTCTACCCACGTGACTTTACCGAAAGAACCAAAGAGTATGGATTCCTGCAGTCACGAAAGCTTCAAATCAAGATCGTTAATAGAGACAATGGAACCCCTATGGGAGGGCGGCTCGTTAATCGAAATACAGTATCGTGAATCGATGGAAGCGTAAACCGAGTTCACTGTATGTACAATTCTCACATTTGATACTGCCACCTCCTGGTAGCCTCGCAGCACAGCAGGTTTGGGAGTTTGACAACTCTGTAATCAACCAGCCCTTGCCCGTGGCGGAGCTATGGAGCATGCGAGCAGTGCATCTTCACTTGAGAATCCATGGGCTGGAGGGACACAAGCGCCGGCTACGAAAAGAGTGGGGCCCCATTTCATTCCCTGCACCAAAGG
Source organism: Entosphenus tridentatus (assembly GCA_014621495.2). Classification (NCBI taxonomy): domain Eukaryota; kingdom Metazoa; phylum Chordata; class Hyperoartia; order Petromyzontiformes; family Petromyzontidae; genus Entosphenus; species Entosphenus tridentatus. The sequence goes on along the minus strand of CM025617.2, from coordinate 1,016,899 downwards.
CCATACCTACTATGCTACTCGCAAATTACTTATAATTATAATAGCCAATAGCAACATTGCCCCCTACTGACAAACTAATGGAGACTTGCAGGCCGGTGCTGCGTCACCTTGTGCAGCACAGGGACCGCTGTCATCATTGGGTCTCCTGGCTACAAAAGAATAACAACTGAGCTTTGAAATTATTGAGATGAGATATAAGGCTTCCTGACATTTAATTCAAATTTTAATTGCTTAAAAAAAAATGCAAATCTTTTATCAACTGCCTGCACCACACTGTTGTTCCCGCTGTTCACGCTGCATGTCGGGATGAACTTTGTGTGCTTGTGAACTTGCTCTGCTTCAGGGTTGCAAGCGCCCCGTGCAAGCCAGGAGCAGTCATGGCCGCCGCTCCTTACAACTACTCGTACATCTTCAAGTACATCATCATCGGTGAGTGCCGTGCGGGCTGCCGCCGGCTCTGGACTTATGGCGCCAGCTATTATCGCACAGTCGCCCCCCCCCCCCCGCCTCTGTGTGATGATTAACTTTTGCCGCTGAGGTGCACGCGTTTCTCTAGGTGAGTAAACCGTGAGTGACTGCCTCTTGCTGTGCAAACAGGTGGCGATATTTAAACGGTGGGTTTCAAAAGTGACTCGTTTTCATCACTTTCGTTTCCCTTAATAAACACTTTGGGCCGTGCTTCGTTCACGTTTGGCTGTAGCTGAATTGAGCTGGCTCAAAGCCACACTAAACTTGAGCCGCTTCTGAGTTGGTCCCATGCATGCTTAGGATTTTCATGAGTTGAGCCTGAGCCAAGCCATGGCTGGGACCGCTCACTTGTATATCTTTGAAATGTACTCGCCGGCCAAGCCAGAGATGAGCCGTCACTAAGGATATGGCCCTTAAGTTTTGCAAGTAACTACGGATGAATGTCGCACGGAACATTTTTTTGGTCGCTGGTAGACTGGAGTAGGTGGCGTGTGACCAGTAAGCCATGGCCATAGTGAGAGGAGGTATCCTGAATATTGCGTAAGCGAGGCTCTGGTTGATTGGACTTGCTTCCCATCTTGCGCCATGCCGTTACCGACGCTTGTTTGTTTTTACGACGCAAAGTGCACGTGATTATTGTGATGTCACGCTCATACAAAAGCAAGAAAATTCAGTTTTTTTTGTTGGGCGCAAGTCGCACATTAAATCGGGACTCTTGCCTGGGTTTAAAGCCGTTTGCCCTCTGGTAGGGGGAGCAGGAGCCAGCCTCTGGCGTCACGCCGCAACTTGGTGTATTTATAACACGCGGTAAAATTGCGGTGACTCATCACGACACGATTGAGTTATTTCCGCTGTTATTATTTCAGGGGAAGTGGGAATGCGGAGGGGAGACGAGGCCGGTGATGTTTGTCGCTCGTGTAAATTACAACAATCACGGACACACTTTCGGTAGCGTCTTCGCCGCTCGTTGCAGAGATTCGCGATGCGAGTCGCACCGCCACCCTGGTTAACGCTGCGGGTGGAATAACAAACAAGTACCTCCGTGCCATTTGCTTCACAATGGCGATTCAAAGATCCTGCAACGTTATATGAAAGAGCGGAGCCACGTGTGCTGGTGTCACGGTCTGAGTTAGCCTTCTTTGAAAAGTGTATCCGCAGATTAGTGAATTGGGATTGCACAAAGCAACATCGTCCCGTACTGCAAAACTACTGCAGACTGGGAAACAGTGCCTTTGAGATGGCCTTGCACAATAAGAATGGCACAAATACCAAATCTACTCTTGATTTAAACCGATCTGTGCGCCACGCAGTCGCCTTGCATAAATTCGCAAATATGCCGTCACCTTTAGTGCTGCTCCGGGCATTTTTGTAGCGCAGGCTTTGCCAGTGTGCGTCGTTACTGACATTGCATCACCCTGGGTTAATTTGCATGATTAGCAGTCGACAGCGCTGGCAGTGATGTCATAGAGTGTGTGCATCGCTCGCACACTGTAAGATTATCTGGGGTGCGAGTCTTCGATGAAAGGTGCCGTATAAATATTGGGCTGTAACGATTTGTTGAATGTAATTTATCCTTGCATTCATGCTTCATGCATTGAACCGCGTGTTCCCTTGTCCCCCATCCCCCCCTCCTCCCGCACGTTCCAGGTGACATGGGAGTGGGGAAGTCCTGCTTGCTCCATCAGTTCACAGAGAAGAAATGTGAGTTCTGGGCTTAGCGATGGGATCACGAATGAGCACATGTAAACACGTAACCTGGAGTTTATTCCCATCTCTGCAGGGCTACTAACATTTCATGTTGGCATGTAACTGACATCTCTATAGCAAGGGGAGTCAGAATGTGTCATGAACCTTGTGTGGGTAAAAGGAAAATGAATGGATCTTCTGTCAATGTTAAAGTTATTTCCAGCTCGAATGAGCATTGCGTTGGTGCTAATCTCTTGTTCGCAGCCCCAGACCCAGTGGTGTAAATTCCACATTCCTGTGGAAGAAGAGAGTCTATCCCTAGCAAAGCAATTGTTGACCTTCCCACAAACTGCTACTTATTTTATCAACTCCCTCGGGATGATGGGCTGAGACAACCCCCAACCAGGATTTGAACTCGCAACCTACCGACTGTGAGCCACTCACTCTACCTCGAAGCCCCCTCACTGGTCCGACCTTCCGCAAAACTCCCCTGACTGGCCGTTGACAAGATGAGAACAGTTTGATAACAACGCGAGTCTCCACACTATTTTTCAGAAGCGTCCTGCGTTATGCTGTTTGGCCCATTTCATCAATGAGTTTCATGTAGGCGGAGAACCCAGGGGAAACTCGCACGCACACGATGGTAGCACACGCGTAGCAATACGCACATAGGTTCGGGAATCCACTGCTGTACTGCCATCTGCTTGACATCTGTCAGCCCGAGCCTGGTATTCTCGTGTGCTTGTGTACATGTGTGATTGGATGTGTTTGTTTCTACTTGTACAAGACAAATGTAACTTGTATAAGCATCTATAAGGGCGCCAAGGTGGCTTGATGTTAGCTACCTCATCTGGTATGCAGGAGGTCGTGGGTTCAATCTCGACCCTTGAGGCCTATATATTTGGAGTTTGCATGTTCTCCCCGTGGTCGCGTGGATTTTCTCCGGGTCCTCCGGTTTTTCCCTCCACATTTAGAAACATGTGTTTAGAGTATTTGCTTAAAATTTCCACACGATAAGCCACTTGGTTGAGCTTTAATTTGTGGCCAGGTCGCTTTTGAAAAAGAGCTACGTAGCTCAGTGGGCCTTACCTGATGAAATAAAAAATAGTTTTTTAAATAGTTTACATGCTACCACAACTAAAGACGCTCGACAGAGCTCTGCTTAAGATTAAAATAAGTAATTAAACATCATGTTGAAAACCTATTTTAATACAACCAGCTGTAAAAATCCCTGGATGATGATGCTTTAAAGGAATACATCCACATGTGTGCTTACGTGTGTTCGTAATCTGTGTGCAGTGGTTAGCGCATTGTGGTATGAACCTGCGTCCCGAGTTCGATTCTTGCTTGGCCAACTTCAGTGACAAATATCTAAACCGATTCTGGGCCTCTCCTTGGTCAACTCGGCCTTAAATGAGTGCCTCGTGTGGTGTGTATTTATCACCACTCGTGAGGCAAAGGCAGCTGGACGTGGTGCCAGCCACAAACCCCCCACGTGCGCCGTGTTGCACTTGCCCCCAACCGCCTGTATAAGCTATCCGGGAGCTATTTGCATTTTGTCTCTGCTTGCGTACACGTGTGTACACGCGCACTCTTATGTGTGCGCTTGCATGTGTATGCTCGCTACATGCGCACGTGTGAACGTTTACCCTCCCGTGCGGCGCTCTTGCGTGCAGTCATGGCGGACTGTCCTCACACGATCGGCGTGGAGTTCGGCACGCGGATCATCGAGGTGTCCGGGCAGAAGGTGAAGCTGCAGATCTGGGACACGGCCGGCCAGGAGCGGTTCCGCGCCGTCACGCGCAGCTACTACCGCGGCGCTGCCGGCGCCCTCATGGTCTACGACATCACCAGGTGCGAGGCGTTTGAGACGGTGCCCCCAAAGATGCCTTTATCGGATTTGATTGGAGCGGTTTGCTTCTAAGTCACAAATGTGTTTGGTGGCAAAGTCATTGTGGCAACTCTTTATGAAAAAATGGTAGTTGAAGAAGGTGTATTGTCGTTTGTTCGATAGAGAATGTTTTTGAGTGGAAAAAAGAAACGAATGGGATATGAAACAGCTGCAGAATATTAGAATAAATATGACGAGTGTCTATAATACAGTGTATTCACATGATGGATACTGCTCATGGCAGATATTTGGTGGTATTTGGCACCCAAAGTTGGTACTGAAACAATTCTCTTTGCTCATGAGCTGAGTGGGAGACATCTCGTCAAGGTCAGGGGAGATGGAAGGGATGGTCGTGGAACTGTCACAATAATTGTCATCGCCACTCACTGGAATTGCAGCCATCGTCACAGTCCGTGTCACCACAGCTACCACCACCACCATAATCCTTACCATCAACAACATGCCACCATCAACACCATTATCGCCTTAACCACCATCGCAACTGTCACTAGACCATTGCTGCCATCATGTCCATCTTTTCCAACATTGCCACCATTGCTTTCATCACCAACACCACTGCGCTGCTCATCGTTATCAACAACATTTCCATCATTGTCATCACTATCACCGTTGTCGCCACAAAAGATGACCACCGTCACCATTAAAATCGTATGTTTGTTATTTTTAATCGGCTAACAATGATCTGTATCTGCTGTCAAAAAATAGTGATGGTTGCGTATCCAGCTTGCCGCTGTGCCATTACGAGTGTGCCGGTAGCTTTTGGTTGTTGATGAGCGCCGTCGTTGCAGGAGGAGCACCTACAACCACCTCAGCAGCTGGCTCACGGACGCTCGGAACCTCACCAACCCGAACACGGTACAGCATATGGCACACTCACCACTACTCACTTGCCAGCCACAAACCTATACAGCGCACACCACTACTCGCTCACCAACCCCAAAACTATAAAGCGTACATCACACACACCTCTCTCTCCCCTCGCCAGCCCCGAAATGATAAAGCATACACCACACTCAACCCTCAACTCCATTCAGATATCTCAGCAGTGCATGAACCTCACAACGGTGTGGATCTGGCTTCTCAGGTGATCTTCCTCATCGGCAACAAGGCAGACCTGGAGGCGCAGAGGGATGTCACGTACGAGGAGGCGAAGCAGTTTGCGGAGGAGAATGGTGGGGAAGGGCCGCTCGGCCACAAGCGAATCGCCACGATCGGACACTTGCAATCGACACACCGCCTACCGTTAGCTCGGCCATCTATCTCATTCCGTTAGGCCGGGGGTTGGTTGCATAAAACAACTTGCGTGCGATGGATGCACTTAGCTCTTATATATATCGGTGTCGGCTAAGGGAGATTTTTCACTCGGTGTTTTCCGCAACTGGCCGCAGTGCGTAAGTTGTCACTGAATATTTACATGGTCGCGTGAAGCCTGCAGTAGGTGGCGCATGACTAGTAGCCGCAGCCATCGTGAGAGGTACACCGGGTGTGGTGTTATGAGTGAGGACATATTTTCTGGGTCCCTGACTCTGACATGATTTGTTTTGGGGGAGAGGCAAATTGCATAGCTGTTTAATGGTTGAAAGCAAACTCCTCATCAGAACTAGCTGTTCCCTGTTGAATTGGAATTTGGACACAACTGTGTAATAATGTGAACTCATTATAATCATGTATTGATGTCGCACCTCGCACAAGTATTAAACACGGCCCAGAGGGTCAACGGAATTCAGGAGCACAATTGAACAGCACTGCACACAGTAGCATTTACAAACTCAGAATCTAAAGTAGATTCCAAGACTAACCATCAACGTTATATAATGAATTAACACATTGAACAACTCCTGTATTATAATGACATCCTTGTATGCAGTGTAGTGTTGGTTAATAGTGTCTCTGTGTGCTGTCTCCGTGTGGTCCTCGCAGGCCTGCTGTTCCTGGAAGCCAGCGCCAAGACGTAAGTGATGCCCTCACTTGGGGTTGTTTGCGAATGAGTATGAAGCGAGCTAGAATACTCCGGTTCATTTCAATGAATACCCAACCTAATAAACCTAACGACTGTTGTAGCTACACACACTCACCGTATTTCCCATTGCTGATGATCTGGATTCAAATACGTGTGTTTTGGTCACCTGATATTAAAGCAGACGATGCGCTACTTGCAGCGAGAATTCCAAATTAAAAGGTTCTGCATCTCCCGACATGTGGGATCGCACAATTGGAATGTAATTTGGTTGAAAGGCATTTTAAAAGGACAGCCTGTGACATGACCGAGATATTTATCGACATGATAAAAACTGTTTATAATTTTTCATTCCATTACTTGAAAAGAATGATATGCATTTCATAGGTCACCATTTCAATCTCCTGCCCCGCAGCAGTTGAAACAAGTTTTTTTTTAATGCCTCCGCCAGCAGTATAAATGGGTGCACCGCAGTTGACGCAAATATGTACATTTGGCAGACTGTCCATTCCTCAATCAGGGGACGATGGTCACTGCCCGAGACGTCAACCTAGGGTATCTGCAATTGTTTTGTGGTTCGGAAAATAATGGGTACTTCCACCTCTTCAAATACATCTGTTGAACGTGGAAGGGTAGGCCAAAGTACCCTGATTGGAAAGGCCATCTCGAGCTTCCTGTCGTGAGGAGGCCCTTAAAGCAGCAGTGGCATGAACAAAAAAAATGCAGAGCTGCACCTTCATTTTTTTGACATCATAATTTGAAACACTACCTTTTTAACACAACAATTTAAAGTGACAGCTTCTGTTACATATGGTATTTACGAGTAAGGTTGGTATTTTGAGCAGTGTGGTTGTGCTCCTGGAAGGTTATTGTTTTACTCAAGGCACAATAATTATCAAATAGTTTTACAGAACTCCTTTCAGAAATGTCACAGCGTCGAATTAAATCCCTGTAAACGCTCACGCAAGCACACACCTCAGCTCGTTTTGTAAGTGTCGGCATGCCCCTATTGGCTAAGTAAAAAAAACTGTTCTTCATTGTTTACAATATTTTTTTAATTAATTGACCAAGCTCTTTCTAGTTCCACCCGTTGGCTCGTCACCTCAACAGTGGGGACCTTAGCCCCAGTGGTACGTCGGTATGCGACCTTTACTTGAGTTCTGCTGGCAATGAGACCAGACAAAGGAGAGAAAGCCACCTCATTCAAACTGAATGATATCTTTCAGCCGGCAGGACTCGCCGTTCACTCCAAACATAGTTGTTGATCGAGCGACAAACCCTCTCCTTTGTAGGTTCATATACAGTGTAATACCTCCTTGAAATACACATTTGTTTACCATAACACGGCTGATTCCTCAGTAAAATTGGACAGCAAGTTAGAAAAAGACACTCAAATCAGACCCCGTGGTGTCAAGTGCAGTCTCCAACTCTTCTCCACTGTCTCTCTGTCTATGCTATGAGGAAGGGCATTGCCCGAAACGTCTCCAATTTTCTATTTTTTTATTTTTAAGGCCACGGTGTTCAGTTTTTTGTAATAGATTGCGACCATCGGGGGAGATGAGGAGATGACCTGAACATCGCAGATTCCTTTCGTTTTTCAGCAGTGGTATTTGTGATAGTGCCTTTGGCTCGGAATGTGACAATTTTACGTTTGCGTCAGAAGCTTTATGGAGCACGCATGACGACGCTATTGTGTTGCGTTCAAGCAGCTTAAAGGAAGATGCACCTCAACGAAACAATACTTTCACACATACGTTTTTATGCTGCGTCTCCCAAGTTTCCAGCTTTGTATTGGAGAGACTAATGCTTGAGAATGACAGCCAGGATCTGTCTGTCAGTGCACACTGCGGTAGTCTTGTCCTACGGCTGATGTGGAAGCGGAGCAACAACCGCGTCGGGAGGAGCAGCAGCAGAGTGTATCATCGCTGCGATGTCTTCTGAGATTGTGCACTCCCAGAAGTTTATGGCGGATGGGATGTGTAAAAAAAAATTGTGGAAGGACAGAAATGGGAAGGCGGTCGATTGGCTGTGTATTAATATTATTGACACAGGACGGTCTTTTACAAATAAGATGGCACTGCCTGAAAGAGGAAAACGTAGTATTAGACGGTGTTTGGAGCAATACACCTCCGTCGCAGCAGAGAGGAAGCGTAATCGACGGATGCGTCGAGCGTGCACCACTACCTGCACTGTATCGACATTTTTGTTCCTCAGAATGGACGGCAGAGTGGAGTGGTCTTACTAGTCGTGTGTATTGACAACACCTCTAAAAGTGAATGTTACGTTTTTTCATAATCAACTAAACTTGTGCATATCTATGAAATAGACAGCTATTTGTTGCTTGAGTTACATCGTTTTTAACGCTTTGACTCGAGGTTAACGGCGTTAACGTGTGAGCTCTGTAATTTATCGTCACGATAACTCGCGTAAAGATGACCTGATTGCTCTTAGGGACCCTGCAGAGAACCGGCCAAATAGTGTCACCCAACACTTTCAGAAACAAACCAGTGCTGGAAAGGACTTTGTGCAGTTATGCAAATGCACGGCGACCCCCTGGGCTTCTGTACTTATAGTAAATATATCCGAGGAAAATCACACGTTTGGAAGTATGCACCATTTGTCTTCGCTGTTTGATAGAGCGTCGAGTGTTAACGTTTTCACGCTGTCTTTGCCCCCCCCCCTCCCACGCACCCCACCACCGCCTGTCCCAGGGGCGACAACGTTGAGGAGGCCTTCCTAGAGACGGCAAAGAAGATCTACCAGAACATCCAGGACGGAAGCCTGGACCTGAACGCGGCCGAGTCAGGCGTGCAGCACAAGCCGGCCACACCACAGCCCGGCCGCCTCGCCAGCGACGCTCAGCCTGCTAAGGACAGCTGCTCCTGCTAGGCCGGAGCCCCGCCCCTCCTCGCACTTGCCCTGGCCCCTGACTCCCACTCGCCCTGGTCCCTGACTCCCACTCGTCCTGCCACGCCCCCCCCCCCCCCCCCAGATCAACCCGGGCCCACCCAACCGCCCGGGACCAAAGCTAGCTGCTCACACGCCACCTCCGCCATGCCGCCCCCCACCTGCCAGGCTTCAACGTGCATTCCATATCACCTCGGCATCTCTGGCCTCCCCACCCACCTCCGGTCTTCATCTCATTCCCCACTGTCTCCTCTGTGCTTCACTTCATCATTTCATACGTCACCCGGTGGGCTATGTCCTACCAGCCCTGCTTCAAGGCCACGGAGGGACGTGCCTTGTGCCCGTCACCTACCGCGCTCTGGTCACCCGCTCTTCCTTCCTCCTCCCGCTCCTGCCTCACTTCTCCTCCCCGTCGTGCCCCTGACTCAAACAGCAGCTCCGTCTTCTTCCTGTGTGCGAGGGCTGAAGGGACCACGGCTGGTTGTTGCTTGTCGGGGAGCTTTAATTTCCCCCTCCTCGTTCCATTTCCGTGGTAGACCAACTCCCGCCGTTGCGTGTTCGTGTGCACACGCGTATCGGGATTGACGACAAGCGGCCGACTTTTATTTTCGTCCTTTTATCCGCGGCACGGCACTGCCGTCCGTCCCATCTGACCGACTTGCCGGCCGTGTCCTCCCTCCCCTCCACTCGTGGTGTCTTGCACCAACGCTCGTCTGCCGACACGCCGTCGCTACCGCACGACCGTTGTCAGCGTCAGACCTTGAGTGGGTACGGGCGGCAGTTGCCGGTTCTGCGAGGTGACCGAGCCAGTGGGGGTTGGGGGGGTGAGTCATCGCTGCTGTGTGCTGCGCATGTACATTACCGCCCCGGGTGAAAGTTACTGTGGCGACTGAGTGTTTGCTTTCTGGGGTGGGTACCCCTTTGGCGTGTGGCTGCGAGGTGGAAGAGTGTTGGTTAGCACCTTTGAAGCGAGTGGCTCGGCCACTGGGGGGGGGTAGACCACACACGTATGTTGTACGCTAGCTGTACTAAAGAGCGTTAACTGCTTGCAATATGCTTGGTGCGGCGCGACACGTTTTAAATGAGTCCAAAATAATAGTACCGTTATTTTTCCGTTGTTGCACTGGAGGTGGTCTTGATGATTTGTATTTTTGTTTTTATTTTTTTGTTTTAATTTTTTTGGTGTTGTGTGTATTTTGTTTTTTCTCTCTCACCGTGCTCTGCTTTTAAAAAAAAAGAAAATGCATTACGAATCTGCGAGAGGCATTGTGCAGAGGGAGGAGGGTGAACTCCGTGTCTGCGGCGGCAGCGCCACCGCTGGAGTGATGGCCTGCGTATACCGGGGCCTCTCTTGTCCGTCGCCGTGTGGGGCCGGCCGTTACGGGTTTGACGTTGCGCCATCCCCGCCGATGTAAAATTTACTCAAAACACTACGGCGCGGTTCACTTGCGCCCGCGGCAACGAGCGCGCGTTGCCGTGGGCACCTCTCGAGTTCCCGAGCGCTGGTGACTTCCTGCTCCCCACCACCTCCACCACCACTCCGTGTAATTGAGTCAAGTTCGAGCAATCCATTATTTTGTGAAGATTGATTGGCAGTCCCCTCGTCTAATGGCACTGCCTTGTGAGCACTTCAATCGGCCCGGTTTTTGTGAGGTTTTGCGAGTCTCGATAGATCTATAACGTAAACTCCGCATGAGGCTCTGTTCAAAGAAGGCTTCGCATGGCGACATCGCGTTTACAGCATAAAAGTGACACCTTTTGCTTCCTGTGTACTGTTGTGTCAAGTAAAAAAAAATTGCATACACGCACGACCGGCGGTCAAAAAGTTCTGAGATCCACACTGTCGAGACCAGAAATGAAATGCGGCCAAAAGCTGAAATGTTACAATTGTGCGAAAGGGCAAAGCAACATAGAACATTTGCCAAGCAAAGCAATAGCCAGCTCTCGTCAACCAGCCTCTCGTCATATCTCTCTACCCATAATTGTAACGAACTCGCCAATCGGCAGCGAGTACGAGCCCCACCTAAAAGCCCACCACCCCATACTCTGCCAGACCTCCCCTTGTCAATGTGGCCCTCGCTATTCAGTTTTGGTGTCCCCAGCTCATGCACCGTGCCCACCGTGCAAACGCCAGGTATCTATTGTTTAAGAGCCGGCCTTCACAGGCTTAAATTGCAAGTTGAGGTGGAAGTTATAGGTGGAGAAGGTTGGTAAATTAAATTACAATACGGAAATAAAATTAATATATATCGACCAATCTTTATCATCTGGTTTCGATTCTTTAGACTTTTTGACGGCCTCGTTCGCAAGCGTGCTGCTCTTTATTGGATAGCTTTGGTCGCCCTCTCCCCCCCTTGTCTTTCTGTTCCCGGGTTACAGTGTCTTAAGATTTGCACCCGTGTACCACTGTACAAAACTTGAGGCGTGTTCCGCTGTACATTGTTATCTTTTAAGAAAGAGGTCTATAGTAGAACGATAATGACGATTATATTCATAACGATTCCTTCGTAATTTCCCATGACCCCACATGTTTTGAGTTTAACAGACCGTGCATATATATGACACGCGTGCCCTGAAGGTGATTAGACCTGTGCCTGTTATGTGTTTCTCTGCGACTTTATGAATTAAACCAGGAATTATATTTAGCGCATATTTGTACAAAATGCAATCTACAGGGAGGCGCGATTGTGTGTTCCCCTCCTCGGGTCCTTTTGGCTATCGTGAAACGCTGGAGCTGATGTGGTGGTGGTGGGGGGACATCAGTTTGAGTCCACACCGTGGTGTGTGTGTGCGCCACACTCGAAACGGAGGACGCGCGCCCAGCCGGTCGTGTCCATGGTATGGCACTTCAAACACCCGACAGTGGAGTGGAAAACACGAAATGAAAAGGTCGTACTTTGAAATAAGGTGGTCGTGTTGCGTTGCATTTCTGTCTGTGCTTCATGTTGATGTGAATTGCTCTGTGTGACATTGAGAGTTAGTCCTTTATAAATTCCGGAAGATTACATTGTTCAGAGGTAGAGGTTAGTAGGGGAGCGGAGCACACGGGTCACCCAATACGAGCCCTAACCAACCATCCAGACACGCTCGAGCTCCAACCCCAGCGACAAGGCGGCAGGCATCGATGTGTTGATCAAAGTAATTTATTACGCTCGTGTTATCCGCATCGTACCGTGTTTGCAAGCAATCATTTTTTTTCCTGCGACGAAGGTTGTACGTAGCGCTTTCACGTGACCCCTGCAGCCGCTCGAGGTGCTCCATTCACCGCAAAATTACCCCCAAAACGATTCCGAAAGCACCACCCAGAATCGTGACAAGTCTCTTTTTTTAAGTTTGATAGAAATTAATGCTCGCCTACCGATACAACACGAGTGACTGCCTTGGCTCACTCGCAACCTCACCAGGCGCGTGGCCCTTCACCCACATCGAGGCCACCGGACCGTGGTGCTCGTCCCGATCCGATTCCCACCGCTGGCTCTTCACACCGTCCCATATTATCACCCTCTTTACTTTTTGGTGTTCACACCTCTTGCATGCGTGAGGTGGCTTTTTATCGTGCAAAACACGACCGCTCTGGAGAATCGTGGCGCAGCCAATCGATAGAGCTGCCCATGTTTAAGCGCTGTCATTATCCTTCCGTGGTTGCGCAACGTCTGTCACCATTGCTGTGCAAGTCACGCGAACAATGATGATTGGCTGCTGCTGCTGCTTTATTATTCGGAGCAGCAGTAATTCGCCATGGCAGATCCTGATTTAATAGCAATGACTTCGCGCCTTTGCAACCCCCCCCCCTCTCATCCCCGGTGGTGATTCGTACAAGAACGGTGGCGTTTTACATTAACGCGCGATTACGACACAGGCTGCGAGGAACGGGCCGTGTCGTGGGGGTGCACGGCACGTTCCACAGTGGTGGGGGGTAGTTAAATGCTGCACGATGTTTGGGTGGTTGGGAGAGACGGGAACTCCTTTGTCTCGTGAGAATGAAAAAGCGAGCGTGATATGTAAACGCGTAAGGGCTCAAGACGTCACTGGGGCTCAAGAGGGCCATCGCCACCTGCCCCAAATTAACTTGTGCAGGAAGAAACTCGTGTTGATGGAGCACCCGAAAGTCGTCGGGCTCGCCGAGTTTGCCCCCTCTTCCCCTCCCACCGATGGTTGGTGATGGAGACATTTGTACTCGTTACAATAACTGACAATAATGAAAGTTCGTCGAAGTTGATCTACCCATTTTACCAATGTTTTTCCCATTGCACAACCGAGCCGTGGTGAGCCAGCGCAGCTCAGGAGGGGCCAGGTTTTTCCACTGCAGAAACCGAGCTGTGCCGCTGACGGTATGGCTCACCCCTGGTCATGGTCCTGCTTGGATTCGAGACAGATTTAGGTGTCTTGTGGGGCCAGATTATCACGGTTTGGTTCTGGCTTAGCCTGGCAAAAAAAACAGTGGAAAATTACCCGATCGTTTTGGCCCCATGCTGGTGTGCTTTGCTGCGCTAGTTGACAATGGGTATTACGTCTCGGTGGGGTCTTGCCTGGCTCTAAGTACATTTCACACGCGGGCTTTACGCCCCATGCTGATGTCACCAAAACTCGCACGGGTGTCTGCGCCCTGGGATCTCGTTAAAGCTCCTCGTTCTGAAAGAGACAGGACCCCGCAGTTGTTTTTTTGTCCCCGAACAAGGCAGTGGCTGAACAGGTCGGGGCTGGAGTCGTGGGCCCAAGCCTCGTATCGGGCTGGTCATCGTGCCCAGGGCCAATGTTCGCTCGCATAAAAACCAGTGACGTCGTTTTCGAGCGGTCAGGCGGTCCAATAGCACTGGCTCATGGGCGCAAGGGTATCAAAGGAGGGGAGGGGGGGCTATTGGACAGGGAGATGGTGGTCGGGGCTCATTTCATTATTTTCACCAGGGCCGGTTCCACGACGCTACATTACTGCATACAGTCTATCGAGTGGACTTCAGTTTGCCATCTTTAGCAGAGACAAAACCCCCCACTTTTATGCAACCGGCCACAATAAAACAGCCTTGGTTCTGAGCATGTTAAGCCGCTTGTTTAGCTGTGTCACATGGCTATGATTTAGTCTGGTTTTGGGCTGTGTTCAGGTTAGAGTCACGGTTCGTGGCTATTGGTCTAACCTGAAGTTGTGCTGAATTTTCCCAGAGATCAGCCCTGGACAACTCAACTCAACTCAGCCTTCATGTCAGGGTCAGGGCTGTAGCTGGAGTTGTCACCCTGGCATGGTTCATGACAACAGTCATGGGGGATTTTGGGGGGTTTTAAAGAACATTTTAAAAACATCGGATTTAAGCTCATTAAATATTTCCGAAGTCGTCGCTCATGGGGCATTAGCTTGCCTCTGGTGTCGGCAGTACTTGGCCGCATTAGCTCGGGAGGGAGAGGCGATGTGTATAGACACTGCCATTTCTGTCAGCACGAGACTTAAACCACTGCTTTGATGGACATGTGTACAGGAGGCTGCCCTGCCGACCCACCGGTCCTTCTTCGGGAGCAGAGAGGGGCAAAGGTGAAACGTTTTGGCGATGGGGTTAATTGGGAGTACTACCCGTCTCTTCCAAGACATCTTGGTCCGTGTGGAAGAGTTGGCCGATTACCCTCCTGGAGGAGCTCTCGATTGGAGCCCCCTAGGGCCAGGAGTGACACTAGCAAGCGATGCACCTCGGTGTATCAATCATCTACACTGCAAGTTTGGCAACTTTGTCAGCGAAAGCGACGAATTTCCTCCGGTCCCTCCCTTTGATGAGGCGGGGTGGGTCCACACCTGGGCGACCAGGTGGTTGCACGTCTCGGCGCAACCGCATCGCTAATATGTGGACGTCTCTGGTTGTGGATACGTCCACACACGAGCAGCGATTGAGTTGCGCGCAGCCATGATCCGCTCGGCGAACGCACCCGCCTCGACTACGATCAGTTCATGATAAATTGATTCCTGTTAACAGTGACCGGGGGAGTCGAACCTGAACCCTCAGTTCCCGTGCGTTCACGTGGGTCACACTGCGCAATGCACCAGGCCCGGTCTCTTTTTTTAGACGGTTCGTTGGTACTTAATGATATTTAGGGACGGTATACATATATAAATATTTACATATACACGTATGCTTTGCTGTAGGTCTATAGGTCCCGTATATAACACGTGACCCCACCCCCTTGTATGGTAATGACGCTGGTTTTCTCTGTGTTTGACACGACATAATTTGGCTTTCTGTAATTAAATCCCCTTTCGTTGCTGTTACGCTTAAGTGCATCGAATGATTCTACATAAATTTGCTCTTGATTTGTAAATAAATAATAAACCACATACGAGAGTGCTTCATGGGGAAGGAGTTGTCCCTGTTTCTGTGTGCATTGGGAGTGTGTCATCATTTCTACCACAACCAGGCATTGTTGTCACCAACTACTCTTATCACCATCATTGTCATCATCTGTACCATCACCGTCATCCCACAACAACAGCCATCGATATTATCATCACCACCACCACCATCTACTACCACCATGATATCACTGTACTTACCACAAGTCCACGACCTTTGCCGTGATCACTATCATCTCGACCACAACCACTGCCATCATCATATACCATCACCATTTCTACCAAAAGCACCACCACCGCCATGCACATCATATTCTACCACCACTAATAGTGCTCTTACAACCACCACAATCATCTCCCGTCATCGCCCCATCATCATCAACCACCGCCATCGTGACACGTGGACTTTTCGAAGGTTATACGTATCCAAGAGGGGGAGTTGATGTCATGCACAGTATGACCCTGATCTTCAATCAGCAGCGTCTAACTCCCCTTAACACATTCCTGCGGAGGGAGCTGGTAGGAACGTTGGGTTGCTCGGTCAATGGCCAGGGTCAACGGCGGCGTGGTGTATTCCGCAAATTGCCCAATTGTGAGGGCGGGCACAAGCCGGCGTGAGTAGGTTAAACGTTGAGTTTTATAAGGGCACCACGTGGTGACCAGCCCCTCCCCACCCCTCCCGACCAGCCCCACCCCTCCCACCCAGCCCCTCCCCACCCAGCCACTCCCCACCCAGCCCCTCCTCACCCCTCCCCACCCAGCCCACCCCTCCCCACCCAGCCCTTCCCTACACGACGGACGGACGGTCACAATAATCCCCTGTGCGAACGAGCACCGGGCGCCACCGGGGGCCACCGGGCACCACCGAGCGTCACGAGCGACCGAGCCTCTCCAAGGACAGCATCGGGCCGACGACGCTCAGCCAGCAGCGGAGAGAGAAAGCCGACGGCTCGCTGCAGCCACGCCCGAGCGAGAGGGAACTTCTCCGAAGCCGTTCGCATCCCACCCCCCACGCTCACAAACCCACGACGCGCCCGACGTCTGCTCCCCCAAGAATGTATCAAGGGGACAATCAAATGCCCCCACACGATGGGACCGACCCCAGCCAATCATAAGGAGACTAATTGTAAAGTGTATGAACTATCAGCTGGCCGCGAAAGCATCGTGGCTCATCGAGTGATAAGAATACGTCGTATATAAGTGCCTTAGTCGGTTTTTTTTCAATTTGTTTTATTTAGTTTTACCAATAGATTCATCGATGTAAACAAAACCTTCGTCACGATTCTACACGCTCACAGAGAGAGGATATTGTGTTAAACCTGTTTCTTTGCCATAGAACCTTGTCCACGAATTTAAACTTAGCCAGAGATATGAATCTTCTGTTAAAAGGCACGCCCACCGTCGCACACCTTTGTTCCAAGACATTTCGTTGAATCTATAATCTTGCCGATGAATCTATTGACGTATGCTTTGCCTTTGGGCTATGATAATTGATTTTATTGCCTTTCGTTTGAATATCATCGCATGCCTGTTTTAAAGACTCTCCATCGCCGTCTCAGCTCGCCTGGCGCGGTGGAATGAATGATATGTGCGGTTGCCAATGTGAAACAACGCAATCCTTGATGGTTACCTATACTGCTCGCGGAAGGAAATTTCCCCGATAGTACAGTGGATAATTCCAAGCATGAGAGTTTGCATATTAGAGTGTCATGTTTTTGTTTAGAATTAAAATTGCTTAACACAGAATAGTTTGAGTGTTTCTTTCCTAAGTTCATGCATAACAATCTTATTGATAAGAACTGTATCCTGCGTTGAGATATGAAATTGGAGACCTAACATAACACACTGAGATATAAGCAATACATGTTTAAGCAATAATAATTGTTTTATCCCGATTGATACTACTCGAGGCAGCGAAGCTAAGCCTAATTATCATAAGTGCCCACATTAACATAAGCGCAAGCATACTTTATGAGATTTACGCATTTTTCGAATCTTAATTAAATTTTTATTATTTTTTAAATCAAATTTTCATAACCCGACATATACAACACTCCCCACCCAGCCCCTCCCTTCCCACCCAGCCCCTCCCTGCACGACGCACGGACGGACGGACACAATAATCCCCTGTGGGCTGGTGTAACCAGGAGGTTCCTACCAGTATTAAGTCAGGTGGTAGCATATCGTCATAATACCATTTTATTTTGTATTCATTTCGATATGTTTCTCCCCAAGTCATCCCCATTGTGCCATCGATGTCTTGCCACGAAATGAGTCCGTTTGGACATCTCACGGAGCAAGGCATGTATGGTGAACTTCTTTCGCACCGTACATAGCCAACCGTGCTCATCGGATGTGCGGGGGAAGGACAACAAGCGGGACCCGTCGTGTTAGACAACGTCGCATACATCTTCCCCGCTGCTCTGTTAACTCAGCTCATCATCTCCCCCGCCGGGGGGCGATAAACATTTACAGTACAGTACTACATTGTAGGGAAGTCAGCGGTGGATACCCGATGCGTAAGACTCGCTCACACTACAAGAATGTGGCACTTCGACCACTGGCCAAGGTCTGCAAAGAGTAGCTGAGCACCAATGCCTCCGTGCGTGATTTGAGGAGGAAATCGCCTTGACTTTTACCGGTCATCAGTGAGCTACACATCGCCACAGACCGCCCGCGCCGTGGAACATTCACGACCGATGTGTTTTCCGGTTGTTCCGCTGTGTTTTGTTCGGCGTGGTGTCCGACGTTGCACTCCACGTCCCGAGATCTTCCCCAGGAACTGAGGGAGGAGACGGGCCCACCACTTTGTCAGGAGGGCCATTGTTTGAAACGTTTCCCGTTCGGTAAACGAGCTGAATGGAGAGCCCCACTAGACCCCTCCACCGTTACGTCACCTAAGCAAGAATGATGAATACAATCTTGACTTAAAGCTTTCGTGACTGCAGGAATTCATATTCTTTAGGTCTTTCGGTAGAGTCACTTAGGTTCAAAGAAAAGAAAAAAAACTATTTTTGGTTATTTTCTTTGAACTCATCCTTGAATCAATAAAATAACAAAAAAACTAGTTTTCGTTATAATAACAAAAAAGAACAAAAATAACTAGTTTTTTTTGTTATTTTCTTTGAACCGTTCTACGTGACTTTACCTAAAGGCCCAAAGAATAAGAATGAGGAAACCTCCGGAGAGGAGAAGGAGCGACCTTTGAGCCGAGCGAGGGATGCGATTCATTGGAGAGCGCGGGGGGGAGTACGTGGGCGTAGATGGGGGGGGGGGGGCCGTAAAAAGAGGTGAGAGGTGATGGGTAGCGAAGGGAGGAGGTGGGTGGCGGTGATGGAGGGAGACATGTGGTGGCAGGGAGAGGCGGCAGTGGGGGGAGGAAGCCGATGAGCTGTGACGATCATTTAGTCGGGTCCTCTCTTTAAACAGATGCCAGTGATGGGAGGTGGGAGGTGGTTGGGGGAGGTGGTGAGACGTGGGACGAGGAGGCGACACGTGGTCGGAAGAGGTGAGTGGTGGTGGTGGTGGTGGTGATGGCGTGGGAGGCGATTCGTTACTTTATATATTTGTTTATCTGATTTATTCAAATGTTGACCCGGGTAATCCGTGAGGTGGAACATTTCGTTTGCGTTGGCGACAAATGGCGCGTTGCAATTACGCACGCGGTGACGACACGTGGAAGGTGGGATGCGAAGTTGCTGAGGGGGAGGGGGAGGTTGAGGGGTGCGGGGGGGGATGACGAGGCGGGGCCACTCATTTACCTGCTTGAGCCGTGGGGCGAGGTGAGGCAGATGATACGCGAACTGGAGTGGAGACGTTACCTGGATTAGCGATGGGCAATCGACGGATCAACTTAAAGGTATGTGCTCTACAGCATAACGCATCACCGCCTTATCGCAAGATCCTTTATTGAACCACTGGTGAGTTCGCGTTTCCCTCGTCACGAGGGGCACATGGGCTTCCGCTCTCATTCCCAGGATGTCCACTTAAATCATCTCTTGTTTTGCTGGAATACATATCGATTACAGCATTTGAAGAAGTGTAATCGTCAGAAATAAAATTGATTCACGCTTGTGTTTCGCCCGAAACGTCGTGATTTATTTTATTTTATACCTACGTGACTTTACCGAAAGAACCAAAGAGTACGGTTATAAAGAGATGGCATCCATCACGCGCGCGCGTGTGTGTGCGTGTTACCAGACAGCGGGTGCTGCTCTATTCGATCTCCCGTCGCGGGAGTTGAATCGTCGGGGCAAATCCCCCCTCCCCTCCCCTCCCCCTGTCTCTCCGCATCCGTTTGCTCTCGCTGATGTCCGTGATCGGTAAAAAGCACGTGCGGAGTGGAAAAGTGTGGGCGATATCCACCTCTTTCAAGACGCATTCGGCCTTGTGGAAGAGTTGGCCAACTACCGTCTATGGGGGCTGTCTCGAGCTCTCTCTCTCGTCGAGGCCTTTTCCACCAGCAGTGGCGTGGGAGAGTAGTTGCAGGGCCGCGCCTGTATCTGTGTAAATCAGACGAGACACCCGACAACATTCTGGATATTTGACGCACTGCGCTATGGAGTCTGCTCAGCCCGAATTCTATCCCGGGCCACGGCTCCCGCCACGAGTGGCGGGTGAGTGGAGAAGAGAGAGAGACACACAGAGAGAGACAGATACAGAGACACAGAGAGAGAGAGTCAGACAGAAAGAGAGACAGAGGGAGAGAGAGAGTGAGCGAGAGCGAGAGGGGGGGAGTTACATAAAGCAAAGATTAAAAAATACGAAATGATGAATGAAGCAAAGTGCCGACTACACAGAGCATCTGCTTGTTTCCACTGATCGTAAAAAAAGAGCGACAGAGAGAGAGACTTTGACTTTTAAACAACTTTTATTGCTGCCAGCAGCAACAGCACTGGAGGCGATTCCGATACGAAATACACAAAGTCACCAGCAAACAAATCACAAACACGATACATCCACGTGCTGTGGCGCTTAATGCGCCGCGCACAACACAAAAGAAAAGTCACGTGGTGCCGTCCACGCTGGTACAGAGAGGGGCTTGTCCGGCTCCCCAGCGTTCGAGGAAGACGCGCACATCACCGGCATGTGTGTGGTACATGGCGTGCTCCAGCCGGAGCCGCGCCTTGAGCAGGCCCCTGAACACTGGAAGCAGCACAGAGCAGCCGTCAGTGTCACCTTCCAGCATATCTTTTATCGTTCTGTACACTGCCAACTTCGCCTGAGCACAGGCGAAGTTGTCGAGGTCATGGCGCTTGTTAGCCAGGTAAGGCACCACCCCCCATATACGAAGCTGCTGTTGTAGAAGGGCACCCCCAGTTTTCTGAAGATGTCCCCCAAAAAGCGGAACATTGGTTTGAGGTACTGACAGCGCAAGTACTGGTGGGGCAGATCCTCCCTGGCACCGCAGGAAATGCACAAGTCTGTTACCCCTGGCGAGATTCGGCTGAGCCACACGGCCGATGGCAACGTGCAGTGTGCCAACCTCCACTTGAGGTCACCGCAGCGTTCGGCTACGGGAGACTTGTACATTTGTTTCCACTGGGGGGCGGCCGCAATGAGGGGAGGGAAATGGTCTCTCCATTTTGTGTCCGGTAGGTCGGCCAGGTCAAGGGAATGCAGCGCCTTGACACAGCCACGTGTAGAGCGCCTTGACACAGCACGTGAAGAGCGCCTTGACACA
>CM025617.2:957199-970249 GCA_014621495.2 Entosphenus tridentatus | reverse complement strand
GTGGTGAGTTTAGTGGTGGTGTGGGTGAGTCGAGTGGTGAGTTTAGTATCAGCGTTGGTTGACCTGTGTGGTGGACAGATAGACGATGCACACAGGTTCGGGCACACGCGTTGACACAGACGACGGACAGACACACTGATGGAAAATAAATATCATCCAAGCAGCTGCCTTAACACAGGCAACACACACACGGGGGGGGAGGCGGAGAGGGCGGTGACTCTGCTAATCAACTCCAGCAGCAGCTGCTGCAGCTGGAGAGGCTCCGATTGAAGCAGCTTCGTCACGAGGGTTTCTCCCTTCCGCTCTCTCCGCCACTCATCCCAGGCCCTCCTTGCCACGTCGTCAGCTCAAGCCCTGCACCAATTGCTGACCCTCGTGGCGTGCCCTGGCGCGCCTCTCCCTGGGACCCGCGCCGCGCGTGGCACCGTCAGCGGGTTCAAAGTTGCCCACCAATTCTGGCCGACTCACGATTCCGTAAAGAGCAGACCTTGAGCTACGGGAGACTGACATTATTTCCCTGCCAGGCGCCGCGATTGTGGAATCCCCTTCCTTGAGTCTGTGGCAGTTTTTTTTATTTTTTTTATTGCGGAATGACACTCGGCTCGCCGTTACAGCGGCGGCTTTCTCCCGAACGTAATCTTCACGTGAAACGCTTTTGAGGCCCTGTTGCGGCTTGCGTGATAGAAAGCCAAGTTTATGTTGTATGTTGTTGTTGTTCTTACAGCTCAATTGGGCGCGTGTGTAAAGCAGGCGGGGTCGGCCGAGCGGGTCGGCGTAGGACCACGTGCGTGGTGCGGTACGTGGTATGAGCGGTGTGGCGTGTGCGCATGGTGAGCGTGGGGTACGTGGTGTGTGCGGTGTATGGTGCGGTGTGTGCGGTGCATGCTGACGGTGTGCGGTTTGTGTGGTGCGCCTTGTGCAGAGGCTCTGCGCCCTCATCTGCATCATCACGACCTTGTTGCTGTTGGCTTGGGCTCTCCGGATCTCCGACTTGCAGGTGAGCAATGGGGCTCACTGGCACCCTCGCCATCGCCCCCAGCAATCGCGCTCTCACCGTCTGCTCCGGAGTGATTTAGTGACTCGTCGATTTTAATCCCAGAGGTAGTTCTGTAGTATCCCCTTCCAGGGGCTGTTCGCTGACACCAAGGAGGGTCGCGTTGCTCTGCGCCGATAGCCCAGGTGGGACAAACCTCGCCGTTGGCTCTCCGATGCGTGTTCGGGTCGCACCGCATGTCGCCCGGCGCGATCTCTCCACGTCTCGTTTCCTGCGAGACGTGACGTCAGAGCGTCGCCGTGCGACAACGCGAGCGTTCAAGCCGTCGCGGTAACGCCGCGAATTTTATTTTTTAAGGTGATTCCTCCCTCCTCCGCTGTCCCCGCGGAGCTCACCGAGCCTCAGCAGCGTCGGCAGCAGCTGATGAAACAGGAGCAGCAGCATCCGCAGCATCAGCATCAGCAGCAGCATCAGCAGCAGGGGCGGGTGGAGGAAGCTGGCCCCGAGGACGCACCGGTGCCCTCCGATCACGGCGCAGGGCGCAGCCCGGAGCCCACTGCGGCGCGACACCGACCGCCCGGCGCCACGCAGCACACCAGAGCGCCGCCCGGCAGGCCTCCCGAACGAGGGCAGCGCCGCACCACGCCTGGCGCCAGACGGCCGCTCCCCGCCAGGCCTCTCCGCGGCTACGTGGGCGTCCCGCACGGGGAGGTGAGCGGGGCGGCGCCGCCACGCGACGACACCACGAGACGTCGCGCCGCGTGACGGCGCTACGATTTATTGCGCGACGAAGACGACGGCGGTGATAACGATCGCGACTCCCCCGTGTGCCCCCGCGCAGCCGCTGCGCCTGCGCTGCGGGGACTGCGCCCTCGTGTCGAGCTCGGGCCAGATGCTGGGCACCGGCGCGGGTCGCGACGTCGACGGCGCCGAGTGCGTGTGGCGCATGAACAACGCGGTGCTCGCCCCGCGCTACCGCGACGACGTGGGCGCCCGCGCGAGCGTGCGCGTCGTGTCGCACACGAGCGTGCCGCTGCTGGCGCGCGCCGCCGCCGCCTTCTTCGGCAACGGCAGCGACAACACGCGTAAGCACGGGGGGAGGGGGGCGCCTGGGGGGAAGGGAGGGAGTGGGGAGATCCCGGGGGGGGAGCGGGGGGGAAGGTGGAACACACCTGGGGGGACCTTGAACACGTCTATGAGAATGTGCAGATACCTGGGACACACCTGGGGGAGACAGTTTTCTTGCCACACGATGATAAAGACAAAGACTCCCCCCCCCGCTACTGTGGCCTACCCAGGCTATTGGGGCAAGGGCGATGTTTACACACCACCCCAGGTGGTCATTTGAGGCTGAGTCAACCTAGGGGAGGCCTAGGACCGGTTTAGATAATAATCGTCACTGGTGTTGGTGGCCGTGAGTGGGAATTGAACCCGGCTCGCCGGGTTTGCAGCGCGGCGCGCAAACCACCCCCCACACACACGAAGACCAACACGGACACCGACACGGGCGTGTGACCCGCGCCTCCTCTGCGCCCCCCCCCTCGCCCCCTGTAGAGGGCAACGCCACGTACGTGATCTGGGGCCCCCGCAGGAACATGCAGCGCGACCCCCCGGGCACCGTCTACCGCACCCTGCTGGCGCTCAAGTCGCGCTTCCCCTGGGCGCGAATCTTCACGCTCACCGACGAGCAGATGCAGCGGTGCGACGAGATCTTCAAGAACGAGACGGGCAAGGACCGGTGAGACCCAGCGGGGGGGGGGGGGGGACACGGGACAGGGGAGGGGCAGAGGGAGGGGGGAGCGATTGAAATCCCGAATCAGATATTTGACGTTGCCTGTACTATTGGTTCTGATGATCCGAAACCCTGAGACGGATTTTAAAGATCCCTTTGCCAGATCTAGATAATCTGAGACGCCATGTAAAACCCTGATACTCACGGAGCGTGGCGAGGAGAGGTGATAATCCCACTTTGTGAGTAAATCCGATCAACTCCACCTCCAGCGCTGCGCACATCAACCTGCCCCGCCAACCTGCCCCGCCAATGCTGCCGTTGCTGCTGCTGTGCGGGTTGTCGCGGTTGTGCTAACCGCAAGGCTGTCTAGGCGGTGCGTCGTGGTCGTTGTTGGGTTGTCGTCACGCGTCGTTCGGCACGACGCCCGGCGTTTGGCTCCGCGTGCCGGCAGCTTCGGTGCAACGCATCTCCTCATCCCCCTCCCCCCACCCCTCCTGCAGCCCGCCTCTACTTCATCTCCCATGATTAATGAATGAATTAACGGTCGTTAGTCCGCGCGGTTGGCGTCCGCGCGGTTGGCGCCCGCGTGCTCGCTCGCTCTCGTAGCGCGCGGGCCGATCGTCAGGAAGGGAGGCGCCGCTGGGTTTGGCAGAGCCCAGGCTGCGGTGGTTGTGCCGTTTGGCGCGACGGTGAGCGCTGCTGCGTGCGGTCCCACCAATGGAGTCATTTTGCGGTGTCGCGGTCACAGATTTGGTCCCAAGCTGAAGTCAGGTACAGTGCGTGTATCATGAAGTGCTTTCCAAAATGAGTGCTCTGTGGAGATGATGATGGAAATGATGATGATGTGAACAAGCGCTCACTCCTCCCCTCCTCCACCTCCTCGCGTCGTGGTGTGGCGTGGTGTGGCGCGATGTGGTGTGGTGCGGTGTGGCGTGGCATGGCGCGGTGTGGTGTGGCATGCTCTGGCATGCTGTGGCGTAGCGTGGCATTGCGTGGTGTGATGTGGTGTGTTGTGGCGTGTTGTGGTGTGGTTTGGTGTGGCGTGTTGTGGCGTGTTGTGACGTGGCGTGGTGTGATGTGGCGTGGCATTGCATGGTGTGACGTGGTGTGTTGTGGCATGTTGTGGTGTGGTTTGGGGTGGCGTGCTGTGGCATGTTGTGGCGTGTTGTGACGTGGTGTGGTGTGATGTGGCGTGGCATGGCACGGCGTGGTGTGATGTGGTGTGGCGCGGTGTGGCGTGGTGTGGTGTTGCGCGGTATGGCGCAGACTAAAGTCGGGCGCGTACCTCAGCACGGGCTGGTTCACCATGGTGCTCGCCATGGAGGTGTGCGACAGCATCCACGTGTACGGCATGATCGACGACGCCTACTGCAGGTGCCTCACCACACTCACCCACTCACTCGCGCTCACCATCACTCACTCACACATAACTCTACTGCAGATGCCAATTCCTTATTCTCATGGACCCTTACTTACTCCCCCACTCACCCATAACTCTACTGCTTCATCGATAACTCTGTGGCCTTAAAAATAAAAGGTATTTAATTAGTACTGCAGTGGGCAATGGCCACTCTTCAGAGCACATAGAGAGTGAGTCGGTACCAAATTCCCCCACAAGCTCTGTGGTCCCTTATATATTAAGGTGTAATCAATGTGTTTACACGTGGGAGGAAACCAGAGCACCGTCATCCATACATATGGAACAGGTGGAGTCCACAATAAACTGATCAAAGTGAATTACAGTCGTTTATAAACTGTACTGGATGCGTGGGTTTTCACTTATGTTGACTCTAATTGGCCAACATAAAAAAAACCCCTGTACATCACTACAATAATATTGTGGGCAGCAGCACAATCGCTCGGTACAATGTGACATTTGTGCGGTATAATCTGACATTTGTTTTTCTATAAATAGAAATTTAATTCCTTTATCCCTGCGAGCGACGTGTCCTGCCCAAGCTCACACATTTTCAAATAAATAGAAATTAGCGAACGAATCGCCGCAGAGAGAGCGCGACGGTCGCGGGGCTGGAACTCAAAAAAGCAAACAAAGCACACAGCACCTCGGTGACGCACAGGAGCACGCGCACCAGCACGCACGCGCCCGCCCGTGCGTCGAATGAGCTTGCGATGCCGCAACAATCAGCGCTTCACTGCGCTACGAACCCGGTGCCGATTATAACTTTACCAGTCCTGGGCCTCTCCTAGGTTGACTCAGCCATAAATGAGTACTTGGTACGATTGTGTAAGCATCAACACTGGGGAGACAAAGGCGGCCGGACGTGGTGTACTCCGTGTCGGCCTATAGGTGGTCGCTAACGGCACTTGCCCCCAAGAGCTACGCGGGGGATCTTTGTCCGTGTGTTTCTCGTCTCATGCTCTCTCCAGCCGGCCGAACGCACGCACGGTGCCCTACCACTACTACGACCCTCAGGGACGCAACGAGTGCAGCGAGTACGCGGTGCACGAGAGGGCGCGCACCGGCGCTCACCGCTTCTTCACCGAGAAGGCCGTGTTCGGCCGCTGGGCCAAGCACCACCGCATCGCCTTCTCCCACCCCACGTGGCCCACACCCCCGGCCTGAGCCTCATCGTCCTGACCGCTGGCCGGATCCGGAATCATACAAAATCCCGAACTGGATTTTTTATTATGCCCGTAATGGATTTTGTCTGATTATGAAATCCATCCCGGATCCAGATGATCTGTAATCGCCCGCCTGATCGTGATCATCTGAACTATCGGTGAGATCTGGTTGATCTGAAATCCTGAACCAGTTTTTTTATGATGCTTGTGCTGGATTTGGACTCATGGGTTAGATTCTGATGATCCAAAACCCTGAACTGGATGATAAAGATTCCTTTGCCAGATCTAGATCATCTGAAATACCATCCAGATCCAGATTATCCAAAACCCTGAACTTAATTTTGTATGATTCCTGTGTGAAATCCGGATGAATTTTACCCTTAGCCAGATCGAGGTGATCTGGACTAGATGATGATCCACTGCATATGCTCTGATCTGGATAATACGTGAGTCAGGATCCACATAGCCCGAACCCTGAGCCGGGTTTCATGTGCAGGCCAGCAACAGCAGCAGTCGTTCTCTTCACCGCTGGAGATGAAGTTGATTTGGAGGGGGGGTGGGGTGGGCGGGGGGTGTATTCTCCCGTCCCTCTGCTTCACCTCTGCCTTCACAGTCGGCACGACGACCACCTCAAGCGAGAGCCGGAGAGACCGCCGCCCTTTCCCGGGGTCACGACCCCGACCGCCTGTGACTCGTCTCTCTCGGTTCTCGACAAAAACACACAAAACAACAAAAATGCTTTTTTATTTCACGCTTACGTCGCTGCTGCCACTCGCTAACCCGTCGCGGGCTACGCGACGCACAGCCCATTTACTCCGCAAACTGAAGGACAATTTTATTAACTAGAATTTCAGGTGCACAACTCATCCCCCACACACACACATAACGGAGGGGTGAGTGGCGCCGGTCGTGTGCCACCGTTAATGACCATGGCGGCGTAGTCCAATCATGCTCAAGAACACAAAACATACACGAACATTGTCTCTTACCCACAGGGTCCGGTGGTTGTGTACCGCTGACTCCAACCTCACCGAGATGCTGCGAAGAAGGGCTGGGGGTCGGGGGGGGGCTTACACTCACATTGACACCACCGAATTTACACGGGGAAGCCACAAGTACTCGTTGGAGAGGCCTCACATCTAACGCGGAGGTGGGTGGGGATGGAATTATTTAGATTGGACCCAGATGGGTGGAACAGCGGTTGGGAGTTGCCGAGTCCACGTCGCATGGGTTTGAATCAAACCATCAATAACATCATCATCAATAGCCGTTGCTATGGACAATGTAGTATCACGGCCATATATAAAATGAATACAGTATATGGTCGTGATGCTGAATTGGTGACAATGACGATGGTCATTGTCAAGGTAATTCGATGATAACGGCGATGCTGGCAGGATGTGACCGCTGTTGTCCGCCACACTTGGTGCCACCACGGGCCACGGCTGCCGTGCGCGCTCCCGCACGCAGCCGCCAGGGGGCGCACGTCGCCCGCAGTGGCGCCCCCATCAGCCACGCCGAGGAGAGGCGGACGGACCCAATTAGTACCGCACAACATTTCACACGCGCCGTAGGGATCCGTTGTGTTTGTAGGCCGCGACCGAGACCACAGGGCTTGCATAGCGGCCCCGCCGGGAAGGGCGCGCCTCACCCGGCAGGGCCGTCGTGCCCAGGCGGGTAACTGTTAGCGCTGGTTACCCAAGCGGGTAACTCTTAGTTCTGGGTAACGCTTTGATCAATTTCGACGGATTTTCTCTCGGGTAAGTGCCTAAGAGCAGCACAACTTTCTACTCAAATTGTATTCGTATTGGATCACATCTGCGATAATTGTTTGTCGTAGGCCGATTTTGAGACAGCGGTGCTTGCGTAGCGGCTCTGCCGGGGAGGGCGCACCTCTGCCGGCATAGCCGTCACGCCGAGGAGGGGGTGGTGTGGGGGGGGGTAGTCCCATATTACAGTATTTGTTCAAAACCCTTGGATGAATTTCGCCAAAGTTCCTCTCCGTTACGTCCCTGACACTACCCAACACAACTTGATGCCAAGAGTTGTGTCGGGGCTGGAGCATCGTCCAAACGTGACCATTCCTCCCCCATCACTATTCACACCGACAGACATCTTCTGAGCGTGCAACGACAAAACGCAATATTCGTCAAGAACGCCGTGGCCTATCGTCGGCGAAGTGACGTTTCGGGCAATGAACCTTGTTCACAGCACAAAGAGCGGATAAGAGTTGCAGACCGCTTTATAGCTCATCGGACTCCTGCAGTATAAAGATTCTGATCTCCGTCCACGAGGAGGCAGTCGCACAACCAGTGGATCCATAACACCGGCGAACTGGACTCGTAACGAATTGGCATGTTCCGTTTACACGACAAACCTTACTAATTCGTTGTGGCGGGTTTAAGGACACATTTATATATTTAGGCGATCTAACCCAAAAAAAACCTGTTATGGATGATATTGGTGGCGAAAGCCTCGTTGTTAAACCAATCACCATCTGTTTCCATCTGTACGGGGATAGAGTGTTTCCTCCGGGTGCTCCGGCTGAACGCATCTTACACATAACGCAATGCAGGACCCTCCTGAAAGAGAGTGCTACTACTTAGCGTGGCCCTCCTGGATAGATACATCAGTAACAGATAAATTTGGTCCCGCTGAGAATTACATAATACAAATGTGTCCTGATGAACAGTATTCATACCCATAGCTGTCAACCCATCCGGTTTACCCGTATTCTTGTAAAGGGCACTTGAGTTTTCAGGTCCATACAGCGTACAGCCGTTTTAATATGGGCAAAACACAATTGTCTATTTGTGTTTCTCCCTTGTGATGAGTCTGAATTGGTCTGTATTAAGGTAGGCAGTGATAAGGGATTGACAACTATGCATACCATCCGCTTAGTGATTCATTCCTGGGCTTAGTTCTCATGAGGATGTGTCGAGGTTGTTATTGTTAATTGTACTTGTGTACCAGTGCCAACGCAGCAGTAGCAGCCACAACAACACGAAATCACCTTGACAAAGACAGCCTGGGCCACGGGGCGCGGTGGTGACAACCGGGCGTGGTGGGGCTGTGGGTCTGCAGGTCGCAACTGCCCCACTTCATCACCAGGTGGTGCTAAACCCCGCACGTGCCTATGAGAAAGTGTTAGAACCACGTTGTTGTTGTTCAGTGTTCGGCGTGGCTGGCTGTTGCCGCTTTTAGGCGAGTGCCAAACTGTGTAAGCTCTCCGATGTGTTGTCGCGTTGTTTGGTGGATGATGTCCGATGTTTCGCTCCACGTGCCGGGGAGCATCTTTACGCGAACTGAACTGATCAGCTCTCCGGGTTACCTCGGTTTGTGCCCTCGTACGTACGAGTGAGCAGCTTTATCCGGGCACTGCGGTTTGCTCCCGGACAAAGCAAATCAGCAACTTCAAATAGTGTAAAAGATCGAAGCGGCAATATCGGTTCTGCTTAATCCAGCTCCTGAAGAAGCTACCGGCACACAGGACGGAAACTTCGTAGACTTTATACTTTGACAAAATACGAAGACTTCGTACCCAGCCACACACAATAGTAATAATAACACTGTGTAGTAGTAGTGTTATTATTACTATTGCCAAACGCAAGATGAGGCGGGGTGATAAGTTCAGGCATGCCCCGGCCGCCCCCCTTCCACCCACGAATCCTAGGTGATTAATGGAATGGAGGAACCCGTTAATTGGGAGGGTGGCCTGCACGTTCGACAGAGCTGATTTAATTAAGGGCTGACACGTCCGGGCGTGATGGATGCGCTGTGTCTTGCCTTGGCAGCGTGTAAGTGGCCATGGGCTCACTGATGGGGCCTGATTATCACGATGACCCACATAACACTAAACTTTATTTTGGCTGTCTGTGACAGTGCACTGCTTTGCTGATGAGCTCCAGTGATCATGAAGACACGTGTGCTATATATATATGAATACTGTACTGGCCTTGGCAGCACGTAAGTGGCCATGGGTCACTGACGAGACAAAATGACCATGATGACCCATATAAGACTGACGTTATCTTGGCAATCTTTAGCTTTGCTAATGAGACGGTGATCATGCAGACACAGCACTCGAGTGTCTGTGAAGGTCTGTATGTGGATATAGTCTGCTGATGAACTCTAATAATAATGACGACACTGGTAATGCCCCAGTGTGTCTTCGGAAGTATATAGCTCGCTGATGAGTTAGAATGATGACGACGACCCATATAACCATCCGTGCTTGTCTTGGCAGTGTGTAAGTGGGCATGGCCTTGTTGATGAACTCTGATGGTCATTAAGACACAACACTATTGTATATTATTGTCAGCCTGTAGCTGGGCATAATGCACTGATGAGACTCAAGAACTACGAAGATCAATATAACACTCCGTGCTTGCCTTTGCAGCATATGAGTAAGCATGGCATGCTGATGAGCACTAAAAGTTAAGATGACTTTTATAACAAACTGTTTTCCTTGGCATTCTACAGGTGGGCATGGTCCTGCTGATGATTTCTAAGGATTACGATGACCCATCGGAAACACGAGCACATTCTGATTCGTAATAATTTTCTTTTGGTTTAGATCGTGTAGGTATAATGTCGGCGAGAGCTGAGCTTTGTTCACGCCTGATGATGCTGGATATAATCTCCAGATAAGCATCGTTCATGTGCAGTTGTCAATGTTGCTTGGTCTGTGCTGAAAAAACAAATCACTCGGCCACAATCGTCCACGTGACAACGTGAGTTGATTGGCTCTGTCGCTCGGGGTGGGGAGGGTTACGGTTAATACAATTCACATTTTTACAGGCACGATCTCACCCAAAGTAAACTCGTTACGAATCGTAATATTGTTGGCGAAAAGCCGTCGAATATAAAAGAACCACAATGCTACGTGCAGTCTGTGAAGGCTACGTCTTACGTACTTTGCCTTGGCAGTCTCAATGGTGGGCATATCGACCGCGCGTCTCGCACGCTCTGGGCGAACTAACGCCTTCCTTTGAAGAAAGTGTCCACCGATAGTATTTAACATATTTATAAATGTTCGTGTTGTCGATGGTTGGAGCCCCATCGAGACGACTTCACTCTGTGTGGGAGGCACACACCCAGTTGTTACTACAACAGGTGCAATCAGGGCTTCATTTCTCGTGGGGTGTAATCTTTTTTTCCGGAGTTCAGCCCCGGACAGCTCCGATTGAAGTTAGAAATTAAGCCCTGCGTGTGATATATATTTTATAACTTAATATGATACGAATGACCTTGCAGTGTTTTTTTTGTAACTTGCCCATGGAATGTAATAAAAACAGAAATATTGTATTCTTCGGCTGATAAGACGCTCTGGAAAGTAAGACGCACTCCAAAACGTGTGCCCCTTTCAATAAAGTTATACAGATCTGGTCACACACACACAAAACAAAGATCACCCCTATAGCCTTAACTGA
Organism: Entosphenus tridentatus; assembly: GCA_014621495.2. NCBI lineage: Eukaryota > Metazoa > Chordata > Hyperoartia > Petromyzontiformes > Petromyzontidae > Entosphenus > Entosphenus tridentatus. The sequence continues at coordinate 959,508 of CM025617.2, read as the reverse complement.
CTGTCGGAGCAAGTGCTGTTAGCGAGCTCCTGTGAAGGTCGGCACGGCACACGAGGGGGTGTGTGGCCAACACCACGCCCGGACCGCCTTTGTCTCCCCAGTGCTGACGTTTTCGCATCGCACCAGGTGCTTATTTGAGGCCGATTCCACCTAGGGGAGACCCAGGACCGGTTCGGATAATCGCCACTGGTGTTGGTCTTGAGCGGGAATCGAACTTGAGTCGCTGGTTTTGGATTGCAGTGAGCTAACCACTGCGCCACCGCTCCCCAGACACACAATAACACACGCGCACATGGCTACCGGACTCGAAAGACGCAACCAACCAACATTGGCTTTAAAACACTGTGCATGGGAAACGGTCAGTCTTATAATCCGGAGAATACGGTAAATAGTAATTTTGTAAATATGAAAAACTATTTAATATTGACGAACAATATTATTTATTGGCTGGTGATTTTTTTTTTAAACGAATTCATGGAACACCGTGCGCGTTGCGGGTGACCACAGCGGTGGTGAAACGTCGATCAGCGCGCTCCTCCCGCTGCTCTTGCAGCCCAGAAGGCGCCGGGTCGATCCCGCATCGCGGTGCGGCAGTGAAAGCAATGGGGGTGAGGTTCTCAAATCCCTCACCGCCACCGCCACCACCCCCGCCGTCTTTGTCCAGCCAGCGGTCGGGATGGGTTCACGATTTAGTCCGTCGGCAGGACGCGCGTGGTGGGTTTAAAGTGTGGGTTGGCACTCTCACCTCTTCCAAGACATTTGCACCAGCGTGGAAGAGGAGGCCGAAGTTGCTCTCCTCTTGGCGGGTAAGGGGGGTGTGCTCTCATCTAGAGATGCTTTTAGTGGCGACGCCCGCGAGCACTTGCAGGGGCTGCGCCTTCACCCAACCTGACAACCTGTGCCTGGAATCCGTCAGCGCCGCCTGAACGATTTTCTTTTTTAGAAATCCCTTTAGGAACGTCACTTCTCTTCTCTCACCACACCTGCGATGTCAAAGTTGGACTCCCTGGGTGTTTGTGGGTTTTTTTTTATATCTCTCTGAAGGGCCGTTGTAATGAACCTTGTATTGCATTAAAATGATGAAGGTTGACTCCACGTGCTGTTGGTGAAGTGTTGTCACTGCGTCACGTGGGCTGTCAGTGAGCGCCCGGCCGCCTTTGTCTCTCTCTCGTGCTTTGTATGGTTCATGTGCCGCAACAGCTGTAATGTTACACTTAGGTGGTTTAGCCAGCGTCAGCAGTCGCGGAGTGGTGTATCGCTGTGATGGTGCATCCTCCTTCATAGAGATCTGTGTGTGAGTTTGCGGGTCTCTATGTAAGTGGTTCTGTATTTGCATCTATAGAGCTCAGCACAGTGCAATTCGATGTAATTTACATTTTGAAAAACACCACATTTAACATAATCTCTCGAGTATTAAGCAACCAATCTCGCCTTCTCTGCCCACCCCAACTGAAATCCGCATCCCACCCCACATACAGCAAGCTCCATGCCCCACATATATCAAGCTCCATGCCGAGTCTCCCGCAGCGTGCAAGGAGCGAAGTGTTCACGTTGGAGGTCCCGCTGAGGCCACGTGGGACCCCGTGACAGGGTTCAGGTGGCAGACTCCTCGTAATTGACGCGCTTTGCAGACAATTGCTCACAATTTACTACTCGAGAGCGGTTCGCGATGACGCGAACGTTTGCTTTGTTTGACCAGACGAAACGTCAAGCGACCTGGACATGCAGCGTCTGCAGGACTGTGGAGGCAGCAGCGAGGGTTGGTGCATCACCGCACAGATGGGGTGTGAATGCATCTCTCTTCCCACGTGGGCGTCGAGGAGGTGCCGTACCCTGCCTCGCCAGGAGAAGGCGGCGCAGCCGGTGGACCACTCGCCATCTGTGTGTCCCGTCTGCACGGGGATAGGGCGTTGCCCCCTCGCGCAAGGCGTGGGGGTTCTCCGGGTCCTCCTGTTTCCTCTACACGTGAATAACAACAACAACAATAATAAACACGACTCGTCATTCATTGGCCGACAAGCGTGGACGAGTAGGCCAATTACTCTCCTCTGGAGGGGCTCTTCAGACCCTCCTCTTGTGGAGGCCCTTCCGCCAGCGGTGACATGAACAAGCCATTGCAGAGCTGCGCCTCTACCCGTGGGGGCTCACGGGTGTAGTGACGTCACGCACACACATTGAGACAATCCTCGTCGCCTCGATGGCGTCACCGATCCCGGCGGGATGACGTCACCGCGCTCTCCGACTACGCCCGCCCCCGAGAGAGATGCACGCCGAGAGGAAAGGGGGGGAGAGGAAAGGGAGAGGCAAAG